>JAYMFT010206589.1:0-11582 GCA_038088735.1 Panulirus argus | reverse complement strand
ATATATATATATATATATATATATATATATATATATATATATATATATATATATATATATATATATACACCTTTACTTTTGTTTCCAACTTTACAGGATGCAAATTTTCAAGAGTTTAAAGTCTCGCAAGAATAGGAAAGATAAAAGCAGCAATAAGACAGGAAATAGGAATGTTAACTTTCAGGTAAAATATCACAAAGATCGAGCCGAGGTAAAGTTGGGAAATATTCGTCTCAGAGAGCACCACCAGCATTGCCGATTTACATAACTGTTCCTCCAGGCGACGTCAATATTTACTGCCTGGACGAGCTAGTTGGTCGAATATCATTTTGTAAACACATCGGGGTTCCCGGGGGACGATTACTTCTGTACATGAGAATTGCTGAGCATTGTGAGGAAATGTCTGTTATGCAGTATCCAAGCTAAATGTTTATATAAGGTATTGCTGTTCATTCAGTGGTGATTTTAATCACTACTTATAACTTTTCCCCTTTTTTTTTTTAATCACCCCACGTTATACGGGAGCTGAGGAATAGGTCTTACGACTCAGACCCTCGTCTTGGGTCAAGAGAGAGTGCCCAGAGTTGACGGTACCAAATCCTGCAGGTGTGTGTACACCCGGGGAGTCCAAAGTTTGCAGATTAAACCGTGACGCCCGTAGCTTGTTCTTATGTTTATCAGCTTGACTACCGAAGACTTTTCTTCCTTGTGAGTTCGTTTCCAAACACTTTCGCTGAGAAGGAGCGTCGGAGCGTCTTTCTGCCCTTCCCCAGCTTCCTACAATCAACACAGAGCCAGTGTTTTTTAGTATTACTTAAAAACAACATGAACAAAATTCCTTCCCCTGGAGCTTCGCCACCCCAGAGCCTCCAAGAAATTAATCCCCATCGAGGGTATATATATATATATATATATATATATATATATATATATATATATACATATATAGTGTGTGTGTGTGTGTGTGTGTGTTTGTGTTTATTAAAGGGCTTGAAGATGCCCTAAGATAAGGAAGGAAAGAAATATTTAATGAAAGACAGTTGAAACCGGATTCTGGCTGACGCAAGAGGCAACTCAACGGCAGATCAGGCGGCCGCCTCCGACTCCGACTGACCGAGGCGCTCATGCTGTCCCGTGGGACCAGAGGACTCTCCCTGCACGGCTGTAAACAAGACGGTCTCCTTCGTTCCATCAGCATCAAGAGGGAGGGAATGGATGACACATAAAAATCCATAACACTGAGCAATACTGAGAGAATACAGAACAAGGTCTGTCTCTGACTCGTCCTCGGGTAAGATTCAAAAGGGCGGCAGACATCAGTCGTTTACTGGCCCGGGAAACGCCAGTCGGTCGTTACGTGGACGGTGATTAATTAATACTCGATCTGTCGCGCTCCGCCGAGCCTCCTCAAAGGCCCTACGAGGAGGAAGCGAAGCGTTTCGAGGAGAAGACGAGTGAACGCGACGTTTAATGTTCTCCTTGTGGGAGTCAGGCGGCGGCCGGGGCCGGGCCAGCTGGCTAGTGACTGTTTGGGGAGTGTCGATACCCTGGGGAGGCTGGGAGGGGAGAGGGGTGCAGAGTCGGCAAGTTGTGGCATTGGGTGCTTCATCCTGCCTCCCCAAAACCTGACTCCACAGCCTCCACGGGAAACAGCATTCACACCTTCTCAATGAATCAAACAAAACCAGAAGGAAAATTTTTGAACACTTTCGGTATCCTTAAGACCAACGACTGGGTCGTTTGTGTAAGGATTCGAACCCCTGGAAACGAGGCGGCTGAGTGGCTCGAATGGAAATCTCAGGATGAGGAATGACAGCCAAAAAGCATTGTCCGTTTCGCTCTACGACTCCGACCTCGGAGTCTGGTAAGAGAATCCTGTCTGTCAGCTTCACTGTGGAGGTAAAGCGTTGTTTCATTTGCTGTTGTAACGCTGGTTCATGTGTTAAGGAATTTCCATGCTCTCTCTCTCTCTCTCTCTCTCTCTCTCTCTCTCTCTCTCTCCTGGCGCAGTAAGAATGAAGTACATATTCTGAAATCTATGAACGAGCTTTTCATTCACCCTGAGTATGAGATCCGAACAAGCGAAGCCTCATAGGGTTCACTTCAGAGGTATTCAAAGTCATCATTTCTCTCCAATTTAATGTTGTTTTCTTTGACTCTGTCTCCGAGGGTTATGGCGTCCTTGGTGATGACTCAGAGCCTGAGCTAATACCTGACCCTTGGCGAAAAAGAGTATTTCCAGCGTCAGTCTTTCTCCGAGTTGCTTACGTAGCTCCAGACAGACGTAAAGACGATTCATTCGAGGGATTCGTTCTCCTCGATGTATGTTGCAATTTTGCTTCTCATCTTTCAAATGTACTACAATGTAACCTGTATGGCAACGGTTGCTGAAAAGCGAGGAATTTATGGAGGTAAAATGCAGCTGAAAATGGGGAGTGTTAGCCAGCATAATGTAATGTCATTTCCTCAGTCCCTCGTAACTTTGGTTTCGATAGATCATTAAACCCTTGAGCCTTAAGTTCGGATTAAAGGCCAGGCCATCATACCCAACTGATGTACAGTCCTGCTCAAGGGGAAAGCGATTTGAGAACGTTTATCCTGTTGGTTAATTTCTCATCAACTTGACGCAATGACGGCTTTGTGATAATGAGGGCAAAACATAAAATTTGAAAATCATGAAATATATATCTTCGTAAATATGATTTTCATACCCACTTCGAACGAACACCAAATACTTTTATTTTTTTTTTTTTGAGGTATTATGATGTAACTCTTCAGTCGCTAATTAATGCTCACGTAATTAATGCAACGTTTCTGGATTGCGGACAGAATCTCGCCACCGCTAATGAAGGCCGTTAATTACACCTCGCTAATTATACGGTGACAGTTATTGCCTCAGGATTGATTCTCTTGTGGTATTATAAGCCTTTATTGCCTCCCAGTACGACCTATGCCAATCCACGGGCACCGGTCCACCTACGATTGCCCACCTGTACCTACCCATCTATTCTTGCCCACCTAACGTACCCACTGGCACTTGCCCACACACGCTTGCTCACCTATAGTTGCCCACCTACACTTGTCTATCCATAACTGCCCATCTACAATTACCCACTTAAACTATCCCATTTACACTTACAGAAGTACAAGTGACCAACCCATTACGGTCAGCTCAACGACCAGGTCATCATCATACCAAAGGATAGTGCCATCGTTCGCTAAGAGTCGTTCCGTCGTGCCTAAAGGGCTAATCATTTACTTTGAGACTTCTCATCCGTCCACCTGACTCCAGGGACGACTCACACCAAAGTCTTACTGGGCGAGTCCTTAGGGGTGGCATATCAACCTGCACGCGTTCACTTAAAATTTGCGATGGCCGTAATGTCAATTTATGGTCTTAGTTATTGCTTAAGAAGCAATGTAGAAAGCATCTGTTCTCTTGCTCACGCAACTGGTCTTTAGGTCAGAGGTCATCTTGGGTTCTTCGTCAAGCTGTTCTCTCTACCGAGGGACTATAGACTTTATTTTGCATTCTGATATCTCCTTAATACTGTCGGTCTCTTTACCAGAAACAAATGGATAAAAGATGCCTACACAATCAGGTAAGATCAGAGAAAGAGAGACGGATAGCTAGAGAGAGAGAGAGAGAGAGTATCATGTAGAAAGGACCCATTCATGTTTGCATTTCTTAGTATCAGTAAGTCTACATTATGTTATTTTTCTAAAAATATGTTCATTTTTGTTCGTCTGTATTGGCGCACTGGGGAGGGTTAGGGTGTCTTGTGCGTTTATATAAATATGGAAATGTTTGAGTCAGTGATGCGGTTAAATATGGCCAGGTCCGGCTCGGCCACCTGACTGGGGAATGATGTATTTTTAGACTCAGAGTTTATTACCCTCTCTTAGTTCGGTTGTGTCTGTGTGTCTGTTGTCCTCTCTCTCTCTCTCTCTCTCTCTCTCTCTCTCTCTCTCTCTCTCTCTCTCTCCCTCTCTCTCTCTCTCCGCGTCCCCAGGTCCAGCCTCACCAGCAGCAGGATCCCACAAGAAGCGGCCTGCCAATTCTCTCACCCATAACAAAGTTATCCTCCTATGACACAGTCTTTAGGCTTTCTTATTAAGCTGTCATTTAAGCTCTCTTTTTTTGTAAGCTCTCTAGTAAAGCTCTTTTTCTGTGTTTTCAAACTCTCCCTTCAAATTTCTATGTCTTTTTAAGTTTTTTGTAGAATTTTCTGCCTTCCTATTTTAAACTTATCGAGAGGGAAAAGCTTCCACTTCTTTAGTTCCACTGAGTTCAGTTTAGTCTCCAACAAATCAAGTAATTACACGGCCGGAAATAACCTCATTACGAGACTAAGAAAAAATTACTTAACGATCGATAATAATTAAAGAATCGTTTATGCAAAATGTGTAATTACTTTCTTTCTCCCTTGACAGCCAAATATTTTATCATTTTTTTATCTCAAGCAATTTGCAATATATGTATTATCTTTCATTAATGCGATTTCTATAAAAGCTTTTTTCTGTTTCATTAAACTGTTGCTATTGGCATTGTTACTGTTGTTTTGTGTTTACTCATGCATGTTTAAAAGCATCATCATGATCATCATGGACGGTTGATTTTTTACTCATACAACGGAAATGAGAATAGATATTAAAATCACATTGCGTGTGTAAATTTAGGTGTGTGTTTGTTTGTACGTATGGATATGCTTTTAAGTACAGTTAAAAATGTGTTTTATTGTGTGATATGTTTCGTAAGTGTGTTTGCGTGTAAGTGTTTTTGTATGTACGTGTTTGTGTGTTTTTGTGAGTATATGTGTGCATACATGCCAGTGTATTTATACTGTGAGTGTGTGTGTGTGTGTGCGTGTGTATGTGTAATTGCCTACTTGTAATTCCATATTTGCAAGGCAGGCGAAGGGTGTCCCACACTAGTTGGGCCCAGAGTGTGCTTAGATTTTGATTAAGTGTTCATTCATCCGTAGATGAAGAAAAATATCTATAGACGCAGATGCCATCGCAAGAATTCCTTATTCGCTTAATCTATGGCTTGGGGTCAAGGCGATAGCTATAGGCTTGTCGTGTATCTTCTATATTGTCTGTCTATAATCAGTTTCTCACCTCATCTCTTCCGCTTATAAATCTCCCTCCGTCATACTATAAAGAAGACAACTTATCCTAAAAAGAATCTTAACAGCTTTTACCACTGAAGGAGTTTATTCCCATTATTTCACATTAAACCCAACACATTCACGATTATTCATCATCATTGTTTTCACTGAATAATCAGTGTTTACGCTAACGCTCTCTTTGATCCGTGCAAAAAAAAGAAAAATCCTTCATGAAATCTCTATAATTGAATTAGTGATCGACTCTTTCATACCATCACAAAAAAAAAAAAGGGGGAATTTTGTTCACGACAAAGTGAGCCGAATATTACGATACGCTAAGTCTAGTTTACATTTTGTTGGACGGATGTTGACGATGACCCAGAACACTGAACAAAGTTGGAGACACACATATATATATATATATATATATATATATATATATATACAGACCGGAAGCGAACTTTCTTTCATCCAATCAGCTTTACTTCTACTCAAACGAAATACTAATTATTACGTACTAAAACCTTTAGTCGATGTAATAAGTGGATTAACAACATCCCACTTGAAATCTCAAAATGATAACTAGTTATGTTGTTTTTAACTTTAGATAACCATATTCTTCATTACATCAAATTATTATAATTGTTGAAAGCTTTTGACTGGTCTGCAAGCGAACTGTAAAGGAGTGTGACAAGAAAAAACGCAAGTTTTATCTATCTAATCTCCAGATTATTTACCTCTCTCTCTCTCTCTCTCTCTCTCTCTCTCTCTCTCTCTCTCTCTCTATCCCTCAGTGCGGTGATCGCTACGTGTTATCCCCGCCTTACGATAAATCTCGTCAAATATGGCCACAGTTAGGTAGGGACTTTTTTTCCCTCTCTTTTTTTTTCTCCTCTCTCTCTATCCCTCTCTCATGCCCCTCTCCTGTCTCTATCCTCCCATCACATCCATCCGCATCGAGAAGAACCATCCAAAACAAAACACTGAAAAACCATCCAGCCCCAGCAACCAGAGGGAACCGCTGGCAGGTGATGCTCTCTGCTTAATGAACAAAAAATGTTTTCCATCATGCATTCCAGAGACTCTTTTGTTTATTCTGGAATAAATTAGATAATAGGATGATGCCAAACAACCTCATTACGAGGGGGGAGCTTGATTACTTTTTTTTTCCAATACTTATAAACAGTTTCCTTTTACAAAGAAACTGTATTGGTAATTTCCCTCATATGAATCTATTATGTGTTCTTTAAATCACTTAATTATGTTAACATTAATTGTTATGTCCACAGTGAAGGTGAGATTCATTTTGTCATTTTCAGGAGAATGTCATTACTGACGCTGACAGACACGAGGTAATTAGTAATTTTTTGCTAGTTGGTGAACATTTTGGTTGGCGGACATGGTGACTGGCGGACATGGGTGGGTATTCTACCGAGCCACATGAACAGTGAAAATGTGTGCAGTGTATAGTCTATATATTATGGGTATAAGTAAATGCTGTGAATGTGTGTGTGTGTGTGTGTGTGTGTAATTTCCTATCTATGATTGCCTCCTTTTACTGTACACAGAGGGAGTTCTACACCAGCGAGTCTCCATCTCTCCGGCATTCTTTATAACACAGTTTCTTAAATTTCTTTATGCTATATACATTAACCATGTCCAGGACCTTTCTGCCTCTACGTAGCCCAACTTAAACTTGCTCCGTTGCGGGTCGCAGTAACGAACCTGCCCGAACCCAATGAGACGGTTCCCAAGGTTATATGATATATATCTTTTATACCCCAACTAATTTCAGTTCATCACGATTAATGAAAAGGAATGGAGAGAATAATAAAGGAAGTAATTAATGATTTGCAAAATAATGGAAGATGAGAAAGTCCTAACAATGGCTAGATGAGTACGCTAAAAGCAAAATATTCATCAGGAAAAAAAATCCTCTCTGGTAACTGTATGAATGAACATGATTTATGAAAAATATTTATGACCTGATTTCATAAACAGCTAATTATTTTTCATTAATTGGGATATAGACATGTTTGTGACAGGTTATGGAAATGATTAGTTGTGGAGGTTTAACAATACCCACTTAATCCTTCGTTTAATTACTATGGGAGGACGTTGAATTGGATAATGAACGTCATTCGGCTTAAGAATCAAGGGTTGCATTAATCAGTTCCTTATCTGCAGAAAATCTGATGAACTAGGTTTTCATTATCATTCGCCCTGCGTCGCAACATCCGTTCGTGCGTTTTATTGCAAGCTTTTCATTGAAGTTACGCAAGCGTAAGCCGCTAGCTTTTGGAGCGAGAAGTTCGAATGAGTCTGGCAACGCACACACACACACACACACCAACTGGGATTCATATGATAAATACGCAACAAGGGAAGGAGAGCATAGAGCTTGCTTCCATGAAACGTCCAACAACAAATAAAAAGATTCAAATCTGAGCAATTTTAGCAGAACGTAACGAGGGGACACAGCTGCCATCAGCCCCATCTGCCCCATCACTTGAGTTCCAACAACATCCTCACACACACAATGTACTGCGTCTTAGGAGACTCTCTGTCACACTGAGGAAAATGGGTCACCGTTGTAGAATATGATTCCTACGACGAATGAAGCACTTAAACCTTCAGCAGTTGAGCAAGAAGCGTACGCTGCCTTGCCCTACTGTTAACATTTCCTACATTCATAAGAACAACAGGGACAAGAACAAGCCACCGGCGTATTAACATTTCAGGTTTTGCCTTTGAAAGCCGTAAATGAATCATTTCTTCCTTAATGGAAACAAATGTCCAACACCTGCAAACTTTCCATCAAACTCGCTTGCAACTTTTAATTGAAATTAGATCATTAAACGGTTCAAAAGAGCTTTCTACCGCCGCCAACCCACTCAATTAATTCCCTTCCGGCGGCATTTTCATTAAGAACTCGTAAGAGAGACAGAGAGAGAGATGCTCCTGTATGAACTTAATGGATCTACTCTTTGTCTGTCTGTCTGTCTGTCTGAGGATCTACTTTCTGTTGCCTGTCTGTCAATCTGTGTATCTACTTTCTGTCTGTCTGTCTGTCAATCTGTGGATCTACTTTCTGTCTGTCTGTCTATATGTGGATCTACTCACTGTCTGTCTCTTTGACCATTCGTTTCCGTATACAAACGCAGCAGATGAAACATGTAGTTAAGGAATATTGTCAAGAATCATCCCGTATAAAGTATACTAGGAAAAATATTCGACAAACAAAAGTTGAACAATAAATTGAAAAACAGACTATTTACATACACACAAGAGATACTGGAACATATGTTATCCTGGGTCAAGGCTTCACAATACAGAACGAAGATTCGAAACAGCGAACCTACATAAATAACATTAATAAAACACACGATGATTTTAAGTTTCACCTCTGTGTCTCAGATGACCACAGCCAGATCTAACTCGAGCGTACAAAATGTCATAACTTACCGAGAAAATCGGAGTCTCACAGCGTCCGTCACTATACACAATGGACTTTTCACTAGACGATCCGTCAACTCGGTGACGCCAGCTGCGTCGCGACACGCCGTCCTCACCTCCGATACGACTGCCTCTGTTACCAAGTGGTCATTGTTATATTCTCATACACCGAGATAATAATACACAATACATCCATACGTTATACAATATAATAGTAATGTCATATACATGATACAAAAGGTTTACTTGAATTATTACAACAGTGTTTTCGTACGTATCTAGTGGTGGACTGGATTATGGACAAGTGAAGTACAGTTAGCGAGGTTGTTTGTCATTGGAAATGTCACCACATAACAATATGTATATAGGAGTGTGTGTGTGTGTGTGTGTGTGTGTGTACTCGTATATATGTATATTGTCCTTCAATACAGAAGGATCTGCTTACTCTGTACCTCTAACACAAGACTGCGCTAAATCCAGCTCGCATCTTACTCCCTCATTTACATATAATCGACCATGAGAGAACTAGGTCTCACCTGCTGAATATTCATATCAATTACCTCCAGTGCTGTGAAGTGCTGAGATGGCGGGGTATGGGGAGGAGACGGCCCCTAGAAAGGAATTTTTGTGTACTTCACTTCAAGTCGGTTCCAGGATTTTTACAATAGTTACAGCGAATATCTAGTTCCATGACAAAGGCGCCTACGTCCATGTTCCAGTACCAAAGGAGTATCCCCTGTTCCTTCAACTCCCCCAAAAAATTATTACAAATGAGTCTTGACGTGCAGCTTCCAGTTCCCAGTCTGCCAGCGAACTGTCAGGCAGTGGACGCTGGCAAGCTCAGTATGAGGAGTAGAGAGGAGACTGCTACTGTAGGTAGCGCGGGCATGGAACACCTTAGCTTTGTTCTTTAAAGATGTCGATTGTTTTCATCATCCTTGCATCAGAAATGAGAAGACTTTAGGAACTTCCACGACCCAAGAGGTTCTTCATGTTTTAAAGAGTGAGGCTGAAGCCTCTGCCTATCCTCCAGGGGGAAGTCTATCTTGTTATGGGGAGGTAAGATCGGGGCGAAAATGCACTAGAATATGATGCACTACTAGGACACGATATCACCGTGATAGCATCACCAAGACCGTGTGTCACCAAGAAGTGAAACTCGCCACACACGCACACACACACACACATACACACACACACGCACCATGCCTCACTGCTACCTACCACACACACACACACACCACACCTCACCATTACCACTTTCTCGTCCTCGTCCTCCTCCTCCTCCTGCACTTGGTGAACCATTTGCGGCGCCTTCCCACACGGCCGATAATCCGATTACGCCGATAGAAAGTTGTCCTGTCTCACGACGGCCTGGACGACCCAGGACGGCCTGGGGAACATGGTGAAACGTTTGAATCTCGCCAGAACAGTTCTCATGTAACTGGGTTTTGTGCTTCAATTTGCAAATATCAAACATATATATATAAAAGGCTGGCATGTAGTCTAATAGAGAGAGAGAGAGAGAGAGAGAGAGAAAGAAAGAGATAGAGAGAGAACACATAGACAGACAGACACAGAGGAAGAGAGAGGGAGAGGAAGTATCACCGAGATGAAAAAGAAATATTGTTTTCTTCCACAAAACCTAACCCACACACACACACACACACACACACACACACACACACACACACACTTACACACACATATACAAAAACAAGTTCACACGAGCTTGGAGACACATTTCATACAAATACCGTCGAACACACAATGAATACGCATGTATACAGTTATACATATTGTTATCAATGAGCAAAGTCTTATTGGTATATATATTCGAAAATAGAATAAGAATTATAAGATCTGGTTTTCTTTCAGGGGAATTAAAGGAGCCCGAACTTTCCCATGGCCGCGAAGTCTTCGATGTCTCATTACAGCTCGAACTTTTGACGCTCCCTGGACAACACCTTTTGCTGTTAGTGATACCCTGAGTTTCTCCAGCAGCCTGGCAGTACCACGCTGCCTCCTGCGTCTGGATTTGGTCTACCTCGCAACACTGTCTGAATTTGTAGTTCCTCGTCGTATTCAAATTGGCCTGACGGAGTTAGTGTTCATGCAAATTACCAATGAAGGGGATTCTGTATCTATGTAAAAGCTTCAGAAGCTCCGGATCAGATTGCGATGAGGATTCAGTCAAGGTCTTACTACAGTTGACTCAAGATAGATGGATTCCTCTGGAGTCGAGTTTTAACTCTGAACCACAAACAGTTTGATAATTAGATTGGGTGTTGCGGGGAACCATCAGCCAAATGTTGAGTTGCAGGGAAGGCGTCCCTCAGCTGGTGTGTTGCGAGGAAGGTGGTAGTCAGCCGGTGTGATTTTATTGATAAAGACTCCCATCATGAATTAATTACTCTCAAAGCTGGGCAGAGAACATTTTAGTATTAATTTTGAATTCTGTTTAATGTTTCAATCAGCTCATATTCCGTATTCATTTGAAATTCAAGATCTTTGCCCAGAGTTAGGAAACTCTTGTGAACATGTGTTCCCTAAAGTGAGGACGACCCGAGGCCAGGACGATGAACGAAGACGACCCAAGGCTGGGGCGACGCATGAGGACGATCAGGGCTGGAACGAAGGATCGGGGAGGAGGTCCTTCGCCCACTCGAACAACTCTCATGACCTGCCCAACTGAAGGACTTCCTCGAGACGAGAGAGAGAGAGAGAGAGAGAGAGAGAGAGAGAGAGAGAGAGAGAGAGATGGTCAGTTGAATGTGTCAGTACCATTGACAGAAAGAGAATAAATCCTAGAGCATCAGGTAGCAACAAGTACATGGTGGAGAGTTGGTGAGGTGAGGAGGTGTGTGTGTGTGTGTGTGTGTCTGTGTGTATGTGTGTGTGTGTGTGTGTGTGTGTGTGTCTGTGTGTGTGTTTGTGCGTGTGTGTGTGTGTGTGTGCGTGTGTGTGTGTGTGTGTGTGTGTGTGTGTGTGTGTGTGTGTGTGTGTGTGTGTGTG
>JAYMFT010206578.1:0-11582 GCA_038088735.1 Panulirus argus | reverse complement strand
TAGCTAAGTCTGCCTCTAAGAAACTGGGTGTCCTGTTTAGATGTCGTAACTTTTTCTCTTCTGAACAGTTGCTCCATAAATACAAGGGCTTGATTCGTCCTTGTATGGAGTTCTGCTCCCACATTTGGGGTGTTTCTAGCTCTGTTTCCTTATTTGACAGAGTTGAGTCGAAAGCGATCCGACTTATAAGCTGCCCTGCGCCGCAATGTTGGTTCACATTCCCTCTTGTATAGGTATTACTTTGGCTTTTGCCCCCACCACTAGCTAGATCACGGAATACTCGGCAAGCTGCTGCGTCACATAATTATTGTGAGGCCATCGGCAACTCAAGAGTGTGCCGTTTTGATGACTACTTCTTTCCCTACACGTCGAAGCTTTGGAACTCTCTACCTTCACATGTCTTTCCCAATAACTATGACCTTGCACATTTCAAAAGACAGGTCTTTCACTTTCTCAAAAATTCATAGATACTTTCCCTATCTATTTTTCCCTATGTTTCAATCGGGGCCCGGCCTTGATGCGGACTTTTGTCCTTGACTAGAGCCTTCAACACACACACACACAAAAAAAAACAATCGTGACGACCGCAGGCGGGTTAACACATCAGCCGTAGCTCATGGGCGACCTTCTGGGGGTTACTACGGCACAGATCTCATGCCCTCTCTTGCGAGGTCTGCTGGTGATGGTAACAAGAGTAGAGTAGGCGATGGTGTGGTGGTTATGATCACTCAAGGTGGAGCGTTGCTGGCATGGGGTTTAGAGGTAAACGTGGCTCGCCAAGATAAGGTTCAGGTGTGAGCTGGTAAAAGCAGCACACTCCTATTTGCAATATCTAATCTGTATTTATTTCCTTTAACTTATATTCTCCTTGTATGCTTTATTCTGCCTTTTTCCTTTTTCTTCGCCACTGTAGGCCAATAATGTTTAAACGCATAGCAAATACGGTGACGGTTTATGAAATTACTTGTGGTAATGGGAGGTGGTAAAAGTGATGACCGTTGAAGACTGTAGCAGTAGCAGCAGTGGCAGGTTTCCGTAAATGTTATGGCCGTGGTGACAGTAACAGAAAAAAAAAAAAGGTTACGCATCCCTTGTGAATATATTATACGTTGAAGGGGCTGAGGTTAAGGTATGAACGATGTTGATGAGATGACGGTATACTACTTATATCGAACTTAATTTCTGTTTATGTTTTATTTCTCCCTTGGGGTTATTGATTTCAGTCCCCGTCTGACCTTATTGATTTCAGTCCCCGTCTGACCTTATTGATTTCAGTCCCCGTCTGACCTTATTGATCTACGTAGTTTCCGCTGGCATCTCTACTTTTTTTTCCTGGGACTGTTTTAACTGTGTCATGCCCGTTCCTGACACAATTGATTTTTTGTTAGTCTTCCAATGCCCATCCCAGTGTGGCTGTCATCTCCCAGTATGCTGGTACATCTAGGACCCATTTTTCAGTCGTACTCTTTTGGTATCGGTAAAACCATCGGTTTGCTTCTGTCGGTATCTGTAAAACCCACCTTTCAGTCCCTATCGGTACATGCAACTCCTATATCTATCTGTGTCGGTACATCTACCCCTGTCTTTCATCAGGTTCTTCCCGCTGTGCGTCACGGTGGTGACTGTAAGTGCTCCCTGCCAAAGGAAGGGGCGTGAGAGAGACACGTGCGTGAAGCGTAACCAGTCAGACACGCGCCACGAAGGGCACGCGCTCTCTGCTGCCGCGCGTATACATGTGCAACAGCCAAGCGCATGACGGGACATTAAGTTGCTCTGTCGCAGTCCTTTGTTGGTTCCTCCTCGCCCACGGCCGATGACTCCAGGCCTGTGGGCGCGGCGGCCGACCAGCATGCGTCAGTGCAGACGTTAAACGATTGCCACACGCCCTCGAAGACTGGGAGAGACTCAGATATGCCTCCATCCACACACTTTACCAACAATCTAGGTTCTTCACACACACACACACACACACACACACACACACACACACAAGGGGATCTAAACAAACTCCAAAGGTGGTCTGATACACGGTTAGTGAACTTTAACCAAAGCAAATACATAAGATGAGGATGGGACAAAGCCAAAGAAGGAAATGAGTTTCAAGAAACTGTGTCTGAGAAGGTTTTGGGAGTTGAAACCGTCCCTAATCTATCGCCAGACACCTGTATCAAGAAAAGAGTCAACTCTGCCGGAAAATATCTTAATAGGCTTTAAGTATACAGATAAGGAAATATTAAGCAAGTTGTTCATATCCTCATAAAGCCAAAAGCAGAATACGCTTCACAAGTTTGGTCATTGCATCTGAAGAAGTACAAGGAGCTAACTGAGACGGTCCAGAGAAAGGCAACAAAGATGGTACCATAAATAAGAGAAACGAGTTACAGGGAAAGGCTAAAGGCTTAAATCTGCCCATGTTGGAAGAAAGACTGAGGGGCGCCCGAACCAGAACCTATGATTTTTTTAATACAGATCACCGACGTGGACAGCGAACAGTTAATCGAGATATGTAGGATAGAGCAAACAAAGGACGTTACACGAAATTAAGTAAGAATCTTGTTAAAAAAGATGTAAATTATTTTTATAGTATAAGAGCGGTGGATGACTGGAATAGAATGACTAAGGACATGGTTTATGCAGACAGCATACATATTTCTAAGAAGTTGTATGAGAGCAGAGAAAGTTCAAGAGATTTGGCCCCATGATTGTAATACTTTCCCCGTACAGCATAAATAGGTAATCATAAATACACTAAACAGCCCTCATCTCACACTTGCTAACCTCACCTCCTCTACGAGGAGGTGGAGGGATTTCATCCTTGTCTGCATCTCTTCCCGTCCATCCACTTCATACAAAACTCTTATACCCTCTTCACTTAGATCTAATAGCTGGACACAAAGCTTAACTGGTATTGGTGGACACAAACAGGTGCAGGGCGTGCGTGGAGTAGAGAGTCAATTTGGTTACCAGACAACAATGAGTGGCCGCCACGAGAACACCTCCGTCCAGAGGATGGCGACCCGGCACCAGTCAGGCTGGTTTAATAGCCTAGCCTACTTTTTATTGCCATCTATTGGTTTACTTATAGTTAGATCAAGGAACTGCATGAATTAGGATAAATCTAAATTATTTCTTGATAATTTATGGTTATCAGACGTAATTACTGCTGGTTAAGACTTGAAATTCTAACAATCGTTATAACACTTCTGTGGCTCATCCACCTGCTCTGTAAACATTGTACCTTAACTGTTCACAACACCTTTCAAGTCTATCATATCTCAGTTCAATGAAAGGTTTTCATATTATCATCAGACTGGAGTAAGGTGCGAAATAAGCAACCACAAACCTTTAAATAACAGGGAGTAAGTTGCAGTGTTGGCAGACCTTGGCACGCACCGCGCTAGTTTCCCGCCATATCTTCATTTTCAAATATTTCCTCAGCCAGAAATAAAACGAAATAAAAGGAGGTATAACGTTCCAGGAATAGCATTTGATTGATCTCTTTATCTCCCAAAATGTATTGACCAGTGCAAAACGCATCGTGGCGAATAAATATGGAAATATTAAACTGACAATCTGAAAGCGCATATAATGCGCTGTGCCAGATGTAAGCCCTTCGAACTCCTAATGTCGAATTTCCCTTTTTTTGAGTCATGTAAAATAAAACCAGACTCAAACGATCTAAAAAAAAATTACGTGAACTGGCAAATAATAATTATCTACAGAATACTGAAAACTGGCATATAACCAATATTTACAGTACGAGTTCATATGAGACAAAACACATAACCTTATTGATTGAAAACACCTACATGCTCGCATTTAATTCAGACTTCACTCATCGTTTTACATAACTGTATAATCAGCTTTAATTTTCTTTGATTACGGTAAACTTTTAAAGGTAATTTTTACTTCTTTAGCTTCGGAAATTATTCCATACTTAAACTGGCTGCTTCTTTTGCAAGGAATTTACAAATATAAATATATGTCTTAAGATAAGAAGAGCTGTAGATTTACCACGCTCCTCAGTGTTACATTAACCAATGAGCAGCCTTAATTCAAACGTTTCTAGGCTCCATGTATCAGAGCTGAGTGAACAGGGTATACATGAAATGAATCATCTGGGTATCACCTTTATGATGACTCATAAGAAGCCACTAAACCTGTTGTCCTGCAGGCAGATTTGTATACCTTCTGAATTACCTTCCCATTCCCCATATACCCCGTCATGTGACACCTCTGTAAACTTCATAACCTCAGTCTCCGACCCCCACACCTGTCTAGCCGCTATCAGCCCCAATCTCCACCCCGCCCAGTTCGGGTCCTCCCCGGGAGTGACAATCAGCGGCGGAAGTGGCGGGCTTCCTGCAGTGCCCGACCCCCACCCTCTTAACGCTTCCACACACACACACACACACACACACACACCAGCAACACCAACATGAAGGAAATGGTGATAAGAAAGTTCCATAGGGACTTTTCTCTCTCTCTCTTTCGACACGGAAAATTACATATTTTTCTCTATAGTTAACGTATGCAGATGATTCGTAAAATCATACAACTTAGAGCCTCAACTTTTAGGTGAAATAACTGGCACCAGAAATGAGTTGTTACAGAGAACAGAATATGAAATTCATTGACATCTTGGGGTTTAGATAGTACATTTTTCCTCATTTACTTCTTAAGCTTCCTAAACAAAAAAAGGTGGGTATTGCAGTAATAAAAAACAAGAGTGCAAACTTTGGTAATTAATTTTTCAGTTGAAAAGCAATACAAGGAGACTAGGAACAGCTCAGACAGTGTTATGAGAAATACAACAGTGTGACTGTAGGAGCGAAGGTCGAGTGGGGGAGATGAATATACGAGGAATGACTCAGTGACTCTATATTTCAATTAAGGCCTGGCCTTGATGTGGACTTTTGTCCGTGACTGGAGCCTTCAACATAAAAAAAGAAAAAAATGGGAGGCGCGTCAGGAGGGAGATGAGAGACTGGGACTGAGGCAAGGATAAGTAAGCGAATGAGTGGAGAGTCAGGAGAGAGATGAAAGCTGGGAGACGTGGTTGAAGAGAGTGCCGGGAGAGTGAAAGGAGAGTTTGTTGATGCGAGAGAGAATCCCGGGAGACGTGTGAATGGATATGGATACACGGAGGAGACTCTTGACGGCCCATCCCTGCAGGATGATGGAAGACACCCCACTGGATAAATAAAATCATGCATTGTTTGAAACACATCGTAAACAACAGTCAACTTCCATCCGCTACGTCAAAAGGAGTCTACTTTAAAACACTCTCATTGCTAGGACACACGCATGACCGTGGTAGCTCTAGGGGGTTGGGTTGATAAAGCGGCATCAGGTTGACAAAATGAAACACAAAAAAGGACACAAACGTCAAACATCATCCTGAAAATTCTGAATTACACCGTAGTAACACTGGTTGAAGCTAATGACAGGCGTAGCACCAAGGGCGACTTTATCGTGTGGAATAAAAAAAGAATGTTACTATAGTTGTGACATAACTGCAAATGAAAAGAAAACGGGGAAAAAAAAAAAGACATGTGTTTACAAGGGTCCATTGTCTAATATTAAACATCCTGTTAACAATGACGAATAACTGTCACATTAAAAGGGGAACTTGCATGGATATGAAGCGAGTTTTCTTTTTTTTTTTATAGTGGCCGACATCACATGGGCAACATTATTCCCAAATCGAAGAGGTAATTACAGAAGATGTAAAATAAGGAGTTTGTAAAAAGAATTCATAGGGAATAGATAGGAGTACAAAGGACTTTAAACAGCAACAGACCACTGGGTCCCTTCGAGACTGTTTGTTATGGTAGATATCAAAATCTCCCGGATTAAAGTGACAAAAATAGAAAAACGGAGAGTTACTTCAAAGTGAAAAACCTGCAAACTGTCAGTGTGGTTACGGGGGCGTAAATCACATTAGCTGTAGATTTGAAGTGAAAAAATTATAAAGTCTTGTTAAACATATTTATGGTACTGCTTTCAACCACTTCAACTGGTAAATCATTCCATGTCAAAAATACTGTTGCAGAATAAGTACTTCGCCTCATTCAAGGTAACAAGTTTGCCCACAAGTCTGTATCCATTACTATGAGCGAAATAAGACAAATCAAGTCTTAAGTAGCTCCTCATATCAAGATCATTAAAGCCATTGATAATTTTGAATACCTGTATACCTTCTTTTTTTCTAAACTAGATACATTCAAGTCGTTTAGTCGGCTCTCATATAATTTGTTTCCGAGTCTGGGAATCATCTCGATAGCTCGGCCCTGTGTTCTCTGCAATCAGTCTGTACCTTTTCTCAAGTAGGGTGACCAAATCTGAACACAATATTCAAGATAGGGGCGCATCAATGAATTGTAGCGACTTAAATTCAAAAGCCCTACCTATGAATCCAAGAATCTTGTTCTCTCGTTTTGCTACTTGTATGGAGTACTTGTTACATAGCTTTTAGCCACCAGAGATTATTACGCCCTTCTTTTTCCTCATTTACCTTTTGCAGTTCAACAAAATCTACACTGTAGTTTACATGTTCGCTTTCACTACCGATAAGTAAAACTTTGCACTTAACATTAAATTTCTTTTGCAATTAGCTTTACGTTGGAAACGAATGGACACCATAATTCAAGAAAGATTTGTAAGCCATTTACAGGACAACCATTTAGAAAACGAATCTCAGCATGATTTACGATGAGATCAAACTTGTCTGACAAACCTGATAAAAGTAAAGCAGTTGATGTCAACTATTCAGATTTTCAAATATCACAGCCTTCTCAAATCATATTCTGAATCTCCAACCATTTTGAGGTTTGACCCTAAATCACAAGTCTTTGTTTAGTCATTCAACCAATCTATTATCCATCGAAGTACAGCCCCATGAATGCCATTTGATATAACTTTTGCGAGTAATATTTGATGCATAACTTTATAGAATCCTTTTTGAAAATCTACACAAATGACACCAACTGCTTTACTTTTACCAGATTTATCAGACGATCAATTTCATCGATAACCATGCTGGTAATTGTTGATAAAGTGGTTGTCCTCCAAATGGTTTACATTTTTATTTTGAATAATAGTTTCCATAAGTTTTCGAAGTACAAACGTTGAGCTAATTGGACGATAATTTCCGGGCAGTTACTTATTACTTTTTTTTAATATTAGTGTTACACTGGCAAACTCCCGTTCTTCGAAAACTTTTTCCCGTAATATGTGACTTATTGAAAAGAGTAATGAAGGGCTTAACTATCTCATTTTTTGTCTCTTCTGCTGTTTCTGGATAAAGCTTATCGAGGCCTGCTGTTTTGTTTACTCACATTCCACTTATTGGTGATAGTATGACTTCAGCTTTTATGTTAATATACTGTAGAACGTTCTCCTCTCTTCTCTTCATACCTGGATTTAGGACATCATTTGTCTTCAGTCGTAAGTACAGATGCAAAAAAATTAAAAATAATATTTTTGACACGTCTTCTTTGTCTTTAACCAAGTCACCGTTTTCCTTAATTAATGGAAAAATTAACTGAGTAATGACTCTCTTACTTCTAATTTAACTATAAAATTCCTTAGGATTTCTTTGTTATTTCCGGTATTACACTAATATCTAATCTGTCGTATAAGTTTAAATCTATTTATCTACGCAAAGTTATAGAATTTGCTCTATCAAGTTGGTTATTGGTCTTTTTGAGCTTCATATCAGTTATCTTCTTAAAACGTAGGCACATCTTTATTTCGTCGTTCCACCAGGAGTAAAAAAAACATACGAGAGTTGTTCATTTGATCTCCTCAGGAGTTTGCTGACCAACTCCCGAGGAAGTGGAAATGTTACCAATATGGGGACAGTAGAATATGAAAGAAATTCAACAACTTCGCTTCAAGAGAAAATGAGGTACTATAACCGCCAATCCTTGAACAATACTAGATACCAAGAAGGATACTAACCCTGTTGGTATGGAAGACTTGCTCAACGGTAAAACAACTGTGGCACCTCTACAACGTCATCTTATCAGAAACAGTTTTCAGAACAGAGTAGAAGATATGGTTATGACCAATATACATACATTACTGCAGGGTTGAATTGTAGTTATCTGAAATCTTATAGAAGTAAAAAGAGTTAGATTTAAATAGGCATAGGGAGAAACTGCATTTTTGCATTGTTCAGTTGAACCATGCTACTGTTTCCCCTTTCCGAGATGCAACACAGGTTCTAATTAAGAGTGTGTTCAGTGCGAGATAAAGAACAGGTATGTAAGTGAAGAGGTACAGAAAAGTCAGATGAACGATGTAGAATAAAATCGTCGGCAGAAGAGAGAATACAGGTTGAACAAACATGGCTAATGGAGAGAAAGAGATTAAGTGTCATAGCAGAACACTAGACCTTTTTTTTTTTTGATCATCATCGGTCTTGAAATATTGAATATAATGCCCAGAAAGCATATTTCCTCTCAGTGCCATCGCAGATGCACCTCTCGTATTGTTGCGTCACATCAGCAGTATCCTGG
Organism: Panulirus argus; assembly: GCA_038088735.1. Classification (NCBI taxonomy): domain Eukaryota; kingdom Metazoa; phylum Arthropoda; class Malacostraca; order Decapoda; family Palinuridae; genus Panulirus; species Panulirus argus. The sequence goes on along the minus strand of JAYMFT010206578.1, from coordinate 3,057 downwards.
ATACTTCAAACTGCAGCCTCACAATCAAACTGTTTACATTTGGCTCTTCTTGAATTACAATAACCCAGTCAAAGGAGAAAAACTGGCGAGAAAGAAAGAACAGCCGTTTAAACTGCCCTTCAAATATGATTTTGAAAATACTGAAGAAAAATCTTCACACCGTGTTTTAGTAATTCTCGCTATCAGACCTGGGACATTTTAATGATCCAATAGGGTTTATTCTAATGTGAAAAAGGAGAAAATTTTTGACGTAAGCGATGTTAATAGACATGAAATTCCACTCTTAAAGTTACGGAGATCATGGTAGGATGTCTGTTATGAAAGCACACCACTTCACTGAGGTTAAGTCAAGTGCTCTCATTGATCCCCGTAAACCCTCCATCGGTAACTGGGAGTGAAGGTCACGTCTCAGGAGCAAGAGGAAGGTTGGAAAGCTCGGTCTATGTTTGAAGGTGCTTTATCATATGAATGAGGTATGGCAATATTTATGTTGCTTCGCTGAAACGTATATTCAAACATACATAAAAAGGGTGGAATTGGTCTTTGGACTGTTGGGTACGATGTAAATCATTAACAGCTTCCGTAATGCTGACTGTAAAACGGATCATTAAAGGAAATGAAATAAGGAAATGTATTATATGTATATTCATAATTATCGTTGTCTGAAATTGATGTTGGAGAATATATATGATTAAAAGTGGCAGCAAAAAAATAACTAGTCAGGCCTGGTTCCATTAGAATAACTGCCAAATCAAATTCAGATAATTTCCTGATGAACTAAGCTGAAGCAAGCACTGCCCTGGGGGTCTAGTTTCGAACCCACACCGTCATGTGGCAATGAGGTGTTCGATGTGGGAAGTACCTTGGGGCGCCAGAACCGAGACATTATTTAATGGGTATAAGAGAACAAAAGAATGCAAAGAAATAATAAGGACAATATACTCGTGAAATATTACCAGCGAAAGCTCATACACCCAAACAGGTAACAAAGACTGGGTTTCTGGGGGTTATGAACCATTTGCATTAATTCCTGTGGCATTCATAGGTGAAATGCTTCCAGCCCTAGAAAGTGCACTTCCTACATTTGTCCATCTCTTTAGAGGGGGCGTCCGTCTTTCCACTTTAGCTATACAACCACTGATCATCTTGACCAACTTATCATTTCCAAAGTACGAAATCTCTTAGAGCATTAAAATGTTCTCCCGTGCATAATTTTTACTACTCACGAAAGCCTAAACGAATTCACGATTTCTTCTATGAGTACTTCTCCATCTCTGATGATATTCGACAGCCACAGTCAGTATCTTTGAAAAACAAGCATGTATCCCTTCATCACATTTACTTCTGATCTCCTCCAGCACACATCATTAAAGCGACCACTCATCCTATCAAACTCCTCTTCTGATTCAGTAAATAGAACTTTATCGTATGCATGCAATAACCCTGCGTTCTGTTGCACCCTAATTCACCCGTACCTTGCAATCACCGCCTCACTCGTCTTGTGCCATCTCCATTAGAAAACACACAGCAGCACTAGCTACATCACACAACCGTGATGCAGATCCACGTTCGTCTCGCGCTATTCGCCCCTTGTACCGGTTTCTCTCACACAAGCTCTGCCTACATTAGGAAAATAAAATCTTAATAAAAAGTTCACAAATCTCCCATGCAGACCACAAGGACTCAGATGTCACTGTTCCTTTCCAGTTAACTTTGCCAAGTAACTCCTGAATCCATTACTGCTGAATACATTTTCATCTCTTTTCCTCGGTCTTTCCTTTCGTAAGCCGTCTTGCTCTTCACTTGAATGAGTACGAATAATCTGTTTCATGTTTCATAATCCTATTTTTTGTCTTACCAGCTAGGATGAGACAATTTTATTCTCTACTATCATTTGTAGATATTGCAAAAATTACTACACCGTCCATTCATTTGGCATAAAACGCTCTTCCATGCTGCCGTATTTGAGATTTTTTTCACTTCCTGAGATACATTCTTGCTGCACTTCCTTCGTATGAGGAGTACTTACATATCGTATTCGTATGCTGAAGTCTCACAACTTCTGATGTAGGCGTAATAATATCATCATTCTTTAATTATCTCTCACAATACGAGCGAGATATTCTCCACTTTTTACGAACTTTATTGTTTTTAACAACTTAATCTCGACACGGAAACAACGTAAAGTGATATAAAAAATGAATGTGTGGGAAAAAATCTGCAACAGCAGACGACGCCTCGGCATCACTTGTTGTCAGACAATGCCTGTTATTTTACGCCTGCTGCACCATTACTGATTCTGACTGACATCATCGGCCACCGCTCACCTGTGACAAGGTCTGGAAGGTTTTCGTGACTTAAAGCAATTCCGTGAGCCAGTGTGGAATGGCCAATCTATCCACTGGCAATGGTAGAGAAGGTAACAGCAGCGGAGGCAAACACAGAGGCGAGAGAAGCAGCACGCAAATAGCTGGCTGAAGGCGGTGCTTGAGGGCATGGTTCGTCCTGAAACACCCTGACTGTTTGCACCTCCTGATCTTACGGGCTGCTGGCCTAGAGACCAGTGTGTATGTGTGTGAGTGTGTGCAATTACTATGTGTGATCACTCTTACCCTTGTATATATGTGCAGTATCATGTCTTTATTCCTATATATGTATGCACACACACACACACACACACACATACACTATCCTAGGCTAGGTACCCATTTATTGACCAGCCCCGAGGGAAGGATAAACACCTGGGTTGGGTGTCAGCCGACTACCAAGCCCAAAATTTGAACCATGTTGGGTCAGACCCTAGACTGGGCTGAGCTGTGTCATAATCAGCAGTACTAACCAATAAAAGGTGGAAGGCAACTAAAGGGGGCGGGAGCTGGGTGCTGGAAACTCTCCCCTTCTTGTATTTCAATTTCTAAAATGGGAAACAGAAGAAGGAGTCAAGCGGGAATGCTCATCCTCCTTGAAGGCTAAGATTGGAGTGTCTGAATGTGTGTGGATGTAACCAAGATGAGAAGAAAGGAGAGATAGGAAGTATGTTTGAGGAAAGAAACCTGG
>JAYMFT010206567.1:0-11582 GCA_038088735.1 Panulirus argus | reverse complement strand
ACCTATGCGCTCGACCCTGGGCGGCCCGTGAATGCGTCACGGTCAGGAACGCTAACCACTACACCACGGGAGTCCATTATATCATCCATTAACAGTTGATGCGCTACTGCCGTAGATATTGAGATGATTCTACTCTCACTTCATGACCACGGGATACTTCGTGGTAGCATTCTTGTCCCATTACTCTATGTGTAACACAATCAACTATCTATTCCCCTTATGAGGTGACTCAGTACATGGGAAGGATAGATAACAGGAGTTCTAGTGGTCTATACCAAAGTTATCTCTTCCAATGATCTGAAAAGTTCGTAGTAAAAACATAATTGCAAAGCAAGGAACCTTCCCAACCACCTCTCCCTTCGACTCAATTGCCGGCAGTACCTCTCTCTTACATCAGTACTTATGTATATTGTATACCTTGACACTGTGCTTTAGATAGTTGTATGATCGGAACACCACAGAAAACTTATCTAAGTTACGGAAAGGACATTTGTTGTGTCATATTAACGAGACCCAAGTCCACACATGGTAAATGAACGTTGTAATCCCATTCTGACACTTTGCTACAGTCTTCTGACCTCTGTTTGAGGTGTAACAATCGTAAGGATCTGTCGTGCCCTTCTCCCCGATTTAGTTCAACGAGAGACAAGTTATTCGAATTCTTGCAGGCTTTGATCACAGTAGAAAGATGATTCAATCAAATAATTTAACATATGAAACAGATTCGCTTTTTATGCCAACCATTCATCTCTAATTTCGCTTAACTGTTCAATGGCCAAACAATTGCCCAAATCAAGAATTCCTCCTCTAACTAAACAGTTGCAGTAGAACAGCACACACACACACACACACCATGGAAAAAAGCCTATTTCTCACTCATCGTATTCTCAGAAAATAATTCTCGTAACTCCACCGAACCAGCGGGTAACTAAGGTCTGAAATTAACAAGAGGACAAAATGAAGATGGCCAGATCTTAGTGACACCTTACAAAATATGAAAAAACGCTGGACTGAGTTCTCATCCCTACAGTGAGTTCAACAACATCCCAGATTCCTAACCACGTAAAAAGTCTTATTATATCTTATGTATCTTAACTCCCGGCTGCTAATGTCTACGGTTTACCTCGTAAAACTATGAAGATAATTGCTGTCATTGACATACGAACCATCCTGTATACCTTAACACTTAGTGTATACTTAATGTTTTATTGATGTCTCTCGCTTGTAATATACAGTTAAGCTAATCTCTCTCTCTCTCACTCGCAACAACTCTGAACAGGTCTTTTATTTTTTTCTTTAAGCTAGAAAGTAACGACACGAATTTTATTCTACCTTATGACTTTCCTATAAAAATTTCCTTCAGGCATATTAATCCTGCAAGGATTTTTTTTTTCTACCTGTTTTCTGTCCGGCGTGTGCCGGAGGAAGTGGAAGGTAGGGAGAAAGCCTTTGCTTTGCTATCCATTTCTTTTGCTGCTTTTGAGGGGGACTGGGACTATATTTTCTTCTTATTGTAGTGTTAAGGCCAGACCACTTCGCTTGGACCTTGGATCTGTGTATCTAAGTCTCTCTCTCTCTCTCTCTCTCTCTCTAACACCTTCCAGTGTTCTTTTATTCCAAATAACACTTTTAAGGCAAGCATCCGCATCATATCAGACAACACTAAGATGCAGGTCACCTTTTCTTCCATATTTTCCATTACAAACCATTTTTTCTTTTTAATATTCTATGATTCAATGTAAAAGTCCTGAATATTTATGCCAGATACATTTAGTATCAAAAAGTTCGTCTTGTACACTGCCAGCAAGATTAGCACCAGCAGCTCAATAGACAAAGCCAGGTATCACTGACAATCAATATGAGTATACATTATAGGGCAGGAGATTTTCTCTCACCACTGTATTCTTGAACAATCTAGTACAGCTGTTAGTTGTCACCCTGTTCTATTGTACTTTACTAGATGTCAAGTTAGAGAATAATCATATTGTACCACTATATCTTTACGAAGGCTCCTGACACTGGCTCAAGAGAAATTCTGCAATATATCCTGTATTTTTCTTATTAAATCTGGTTAGATATTACAGAAAAAAATGTAACTACTTGAAAAAAGTGTGTTATCTGCCTGAGTCCCGAATTTGAAGACGTCTCTACAGTGAGGCTCCTGGCCTCTCCCACATGCATGCTCAAAGAGGACCAGTCAAGCCTTCCACTGTACAGTAATACAGGTAACAAATGGTACTGACCAAGAATGCTTAGCAGCACGTTCTATACATATTGTTACTTTGTGGCTCGACTCCACAATACTACTGATAGGGTAAGGTCCTTGGGAGTAAATTTCCTTTTTCTTACAGGCTGTAGACAATAAAGTATGATGTTTACATTACACCTCGACCTCCATATTCTTTGTAAGAGATCAGTTTTCCCAGACTCCAATCCCTTAACTAGAAATTCATCTCTAAACTATGATAACTTCACTCCGTGTTGGTCTCTACATCTTCATACTAACTCTGCTTATGTGAATGTATTGTGATGTAAACCAAACTGCTTATATAAATATAACGTCATGTCGTAGGCTGTATTTATCCTTCACCTAGCATTAAAAGTCTCAAATATTTTCCGTCAGTATTACCTGTTCCATGAAAGTGACGTAAAAATGTTCTTTTTAAGATACAGGATTTACGTCACACCATCTGAACCCGATGGCAAAAGGGTAGCACCTGCCTGTAAACTGCACCAGGGGGGAGATGGGGAGACAGGCTTCAAGACGCCTCAAACCTTTGCACATATCATGAGAAATCATCCGGGTTTACAGGTATTAAATCATTTGAAGACTAAAGCTCGTAAAGCAAAAGGCTGAGCGTATGTGACACTCCTCCAGTGGTATGGTTACCGACTGAGGGGCTGGAAATCTACATCTGACGCCCCAGCAGAGATTAGCTACTCTACTATAGAATCAAACCTGAGAAATGAATTGTATCTGCCCTGTGGGTGTACTGAAGTGCATCTGCTCTGTGGGTGTATTCCTCACACAAAGCAAAGTAAAAGACTGGACGAATGGAAGGAGAGTAGCGTGGTGCAAAGCCTACCTATGTCAGTTTGTGAGAGGAACCAAGGTAACAGCGAGGAAAGCTTACAAGGAAGTTATTACTGATATTATTACGTTATGTTCATTGCACTTAGATTTCTATAATTTCATTTAACCCCATGTGTGAGAAAGACTTTGGAATACATGGAAAGTGTGGAGTTAAATGAATTAGCGAACTAACACGTAACTTTTGCCGAAAAAAGACCGAACAATATGACTCGAACATCAAGAGAGGCCGAGAGGAAAATGAATCACATGAAGAGAGAGACTTGAGTATACGTCTGAGTGACATGCTTATCATCAAACCACTTCAGTATCAGAAATAATACACAATTCACTTTAGAGTGATTTTATTGGGGTAAAACTCAATATATCGTGAGGTGTTGTCGACCTGCAGTGTTGTTCACAGTCTTACTGAATGACTTTTGTCAGTAGAGGAGTAACGAAGGAAGGTGGAGGGGTTGAGGAACTGGGGTTTGATCATATACTGGACTGGCAATGGACATTGGCAATAACGTCGAGGAAAAACTTGCCATAAGTGAGACAGCAAAACGCTTCCCGGCTTAGTTTAGACAGCATGACCTCCCTCCCTCCCTTCCCCACACCACACACACACACACAGTACTTTGCTACTGGCATATGTGGACCTTAATAATGCACTGTCAGGAACCGAAGAATATGTGGTGGACAGTATGCGAGCGAGGTTGGTGTGTGGATATTACCACATCCGCCTCAGGGGAGAAAGACTCAGGTCTGGGGCCAGGGGCCTCGTTGCCCCAGATATCAAATCATTGTGTGTGTGGCTTCCAGCGGAGGCCACAGCCGAGCCTGGCACTCCAATTTCATATCATTGAGCGACATGTAGAGGAATGACTGGATGGTGTCAGTGTGTATGAACGTGACGAATATTTATGAAAAAGGAAAGTTAAATCTGGTAGGTCTGTTTACCTGTTTGTACAGTACAAGGTAAAGGAGTTCTACACTCGCACGGCCCTTACATCTACATTTTGTACTATCGTACAACTTTTTTAACTTTAAAACTTTTTTCCTTTTTTCACACTTGATCGCCATACTCCGTCAGAGAGGTCGCGCCAGGACAGTTTACTTCACAGCCATGGGTGGGGGAAATCGCAAAAAGTATTGATTTGCGATAGAACTGAAAGTCAGAATCGTTCAGAAAACACCACAATGCATCGGAAAAATATTTTCAACCAAACCAAATCTAACATAACAAACCTGAAATAACCATGGCCTAACTTAACTCTACCGTAACATATGAACAGGTGTGCTTACCTTAAGCAAACTCAAAAGACCTAGAGTTGGGATGGTCGTAGTCCTCCTGCTCTTCCTCCCCAATAGCAAATTTCACTGGCAGCTGTTTCTCCGATTATGTGCAGGCAGAGCTTGCTGGCACTGACGAAGAACTGGAGTAGAAGCCTCTCCTCTCGGAACTGTGTGAGGAACAAGCATCGCGCCAAGTACTACTTGAAGTAGGACTTATATCAAGCCAGTTCACCCACTCCTTAATGTCCCTCCACAAACGGTCGATATTCTACGTGTGGATATTGGAGTCACGTGGATCAACAACATTCTCGGAGCGACTAATCACAAGGTAGTCATATCCGTGGTTCTTCAGGCTGTTGTAGGCTGCACATGCTGCTAACAATAAATATCCATGGCCATATATACTGCTTGATTAGAGGAATCAGTTTAGCAGCACGGCGTTTACGGGCAACAGGTTCTACGAGAGGAATGACGTAAATTATTTTAGATTGCCTTTAAATGCCGCCAGCACCCACATTTTTCTTCTTTCCTAATTGCGACTATAGTCACCGTAGGCCGAGTTGGCGAACAAGCAACGCCCCTCTTCACAGCTAAAGTAGCAGATTAGTTCATATACAATGTTCGTATCGCTATCCATTCGTTCACACTAAATATGTTCACAGTTTGTAATCAGACCTGTTCATCTGTATAATAGTGTTAAAATTAGGGAAATTTTTTAAAATGATTTTAAGGCATTAACACTTTACCACAAAACAAGGAAATAATGAATAGGCTTTATTCAAAAACGATGTTGTCCTTGACTACGACAGTTTGTGAAACGTTTAACAATTCTAACATCCTCTCTAAAGTGCTAATGCCTTAAACTTATTAAAATTTTTGTTCCCAAGTTTTAGCACTACTATACAGAACAGGTCTGATTATGAAATGTGAACACTTGGTATGAATAAATGGATAGCGACATGAACATTGTATATGAACTAATCAGCTACCTTAGATATGGAACGAAATATGTCTGGCAGCTCAGCAAGTGCAACGCTGGCTACACTCCACACAAGGGCATTGTGTTCTTCGAGAAATTTCCACATTTGCATGAAATCTCGCGAAAAGTCTCGACGTAATCAAGATCAACACCCACAAAACAGGGACGACATGTTGAAACTGATTTCAACTTCCTACATCGAGCTGTGATTGGTTAATGCAAATTCATACCGACCAATTAATATCCTGAGAAGGAATGCACATGTGCCAAACTCTTGAGCATGCGACCAGCGGCCTAGCAAAAAACATACGATCACACAGGAACTCTGTCGGACGCTCGTCACGTTTTCAACGGAATTAGAAAAAAAATACAATGATTATCCATTTTCTAACAAAAGTATCGCAGTTATAAATCATTACTTCCCTGAGAAATAACGAGGCTTGCACATGTGCATTGGTTCTCTGGACACTAATTGGTCGGTATGAATTTCTATCAACCAATCACAGCTCGATGTAGGCTTTTGCAGTCCAGCCCTTGAATTTAGAATCGTTTCAGCTTATCGTCCCTGTGCAGGGCTTGTGATCTAGATAACGTCGAGATTCATTATGGTAGTGTTGTGGAAATTTCTTAAAGAACACAATGTCCTCTCAACTGGAGTAAATTGTGTGAAGTGTAACCAGTTGCCGAGCTGACAAACATATTTCGTTCTGTCATAGGAAAAGTTATTCCAGTGTAAAGTGAAAAAAAGAAGTGTAGTTATGGACTCCCGTGTTGTAGTGGCTAGCGTTCCTGACCGTGACGCATTCACGGGCCGCCCAGGGTAGAGCGCATAGGTTCGAATCCTGGTTGCGGCAGTCTGTCCACAGTCAACCCAGCTGTACATCCACCCCTAGGGGTTGGTCGATAAAATGGGAACATTTATTGAAGGTGCACATCTGGAGCTGTGGAAACTGATTTTATTTGTTAGTCGTTGGCTCCATACCGTCTTCAAGTGTCTGAACCTGTTTCCCAGTACGAGTGTCAACTAGCCTAGCCTCAATTCAGAAGTTACGGAATACTTGGCGCGATGCTTGTTCCTCACACAGTTCCGCGAGGAGAGGCTTTTCTACTCCAGTTCTTCGTCAGTGCCAGCAAGATCTGCCTCCACATAATCGGAGAAACAGCGGCCAGTGAAACTTGAGGATGGGAAGGAAGACCACGACCATCCCAACTCTAGGTCTTCCGAGTTTGGTTAAGGTAAGCACACCTTTTCATATGTTACGGTAGGGTTAAGTTAGGCTCTGGTTATTTCAGGTTTGTTAGGTTAGATTTGGTTTGGTTGAAAATGTTTTTCCAATGAATTATGATGTCTTTTGAATGATTCTGACCTTCAGTTTGGTTAAGGTAAGCACACCTTTTCATATGTTACGGTGGGGTTAAGTTAGGCTCTGGTTATTTCAGGTTTGTTAGGTTAGATTTGGTTTGGTTGAAAATGTTTTTCCGATGAATTATGATGTCTTTTGAATGATTCTGACCTTCAGTTTTATCGCAAATCAATACTTTTTGTGATTTCCCCCACCCAAATCCCCGATTCCCACTGGGGGTATCTCATAAGGGAGTGATTTGCTGTAGAAATGAAGGTCGAAATCATAGAAAACACAGCAAAAACCATTGGAAAAACATGATTTCAACTTCCAAACAGGTGGATGTCTGAAACTGTAATTATGACCGTTTCGAACATACGCGAATTTTGCACTTGCTTGAATCAGGAGTTTTGGCAATTTTAAGACTTCTATACCATTTCTTATGCAAATGATAACTTTCTTGGGAAATTACGATACTCTTTTCTTTTTTTTCTTTATCTTCGATTTTTTTTTAAATTTCTTTGTTTACGTGACGAACGTCCGACAGAGCTCCCTGTAGGTTCGTATGTTAGTTGCTAGGCCACAATGCACATGATCAAGAATCTGACTCATGTGCATTGGTCCTCCCTATTGAAATGAATTGTGTGAAGTGTAACCAGTTACCGAGCTGACAAAATACATTTGGTTTTGTGGCAGAGGAAGAGTTATTCCAAATTGTAAATCTAGGAAGAAGTGTAATTATCATGTACATTTCTAAGGAACATTTGTCGAAGGTACACATCTGGAGCTGTGGAAACTTATTCATTTGGCTCCATAAGGTCTGGGATCATCATACTGTAGTCATATGTCTGAGCCTCTCTCCCGTAATGGAGCAGCCCCGAGTCTAAGGCAACAGTCTACTAGAGCAAAAACACGAAGCAGGTAAGAAACTGTTCACGTAATAACTACAGGAAACATTTCCCTAAGTGGGGTTAGGTTTAGAATAGATTAGACATGCAATTATATCCCTCCAGTGATTGAAAATACAGGTTATTAAATAAATATGGCCCGCAGTATTAATACTATAAATTGATTCAGGCCCATAAATGTGCCTGGTGTGAGGATCACGCCAACATAATATTCATTACGGTTAACGCAAAAATTACCGAAATATTAGGTCTTGTGTAAACTATATAACTCCCATGATATTTATTGTGTAGTAAGTGAAAACGTAATTAGCTCATGCGACAGGCAGCTAAAGAGGGGAGGTAAGGCAGCTTAGGGTTTGCGAGCTGTCACACTCGCCTCCCCTCGCCTCGCTCTCACACCTACTTCCACACACACACACACACACACACACACACACACACAGCTTAATGGCCCATCCCTTCGCACAATATTCGACAGCAACTAATCAGTATATGAGAGTCCGAACCCGCCAGCATAACCACACCACATCACACACACATACAGCTATCTCAGTTGTTAGCCCACACGTTCACACCACTACATCAACACCAAGCACATTTATGGACCTTAATTTCTAGTACTAATATTGCGGCTCATAATTAGTAATAACCTGTATTTTCAGTCTGCCGGCATATATCATCATTACAAATATACGGCGATAGACCTACTTCAGTAGTGTACTTTAGTTTTAGTTATAACGTGAAGTTTACTTGCTTTGTATTTTTCCATCAGTACACTTGCTTTCGACTCGGGGCTGTTCCATTACGACTTTGGCCAACTCAGACTATTTCACTGCTCATTGTTTCGAGTCTTGGTCTACTTAGAATGTTTGATTACCTATTATTCAGATTTGGTTTTCATTGGATATATGGAGGAATATATGACGAAGATATGTTAATCAACATTAATGGTAGATACTGTGTGCGTGCTTTTAGCTATGGCTCTGTCCTGAGCAGGCGTTGTGCACCCTGGCCTGCCGTGCCCGATCCACGCTTATGCAAAGTGTCCCCTGTTTCAACGTAGCGCTGTATCCATCAGGCTGCCTACGGTGTGTTTGGAAATGCTTACCCGCCAGCAATTTCACCATTGCTGAGGCCCACACCGTGTAGTGAGGTGATCGCTACGCGTATCATCCCAGGCTTTCGTCTCGTGTAACAATGCTATGATTCGAAGTAAACATTACGGTTCCTACAACTACTCGCTCCGACACTCATCTCAGTTCATGTTGAACTAGTTTCTTTTCCATCATATTCGATACTTTGTATTCAGATACCGAACCTCCTGTCGTAAATGTCTATTATGTTTACACTAACGTTGTTTGTCTCATATGATTTTCACTAGTAATCCCACCTCCCATCCAAGACCTACTGATCTTATCATATCGGACAAGCTAAAGAAATACCTTACCTCGTTTCGTGAATTATTCCTTGCCAGTACTGTGCTTAATTTTATATCAATATTACCATACACAAATATATTCTGTGTTCTTTGTGCATGTGGTCTTGTATATTATTGGACTTTTACATACTTTCCATCATCAAAATTTGTAATAATGTGGGTTTTTACGTCGTTGCATCCCGTAAATGTAAGACATCTCTAAATGGCAACCGATTCGTTGGTTGCCATGTACACATTAATACAGTTTGTGGGTTTGATTATTATATTACATAAGGTAATGTGCCCTTTAGAGGATTTCGCTCTAACAGTCTATGTATTCCCGTTTATCAGCCGTTAAATACGCGTGACTACAGAAAACATCATACAACTCACACACACATACGGAGAGACAGGGGTACCACACACCAGTGATCGTTGCTGGGCGTATCAGAACCATTGGTGCCGAGTAATTTTCCAGCAAGTGTATATCTTGCAGTCATACACTCCTTCCCTGTAAATACCGCCCAAACGCCTCTCTTTTCTCTTTCATTATCACGCATGTACTGCCTCTATCCTGACAGGCTGTACTGCCATGTACTGCCTCTATCCTAGTTCGGTCTGTACTCGCCATGTACTGCCACTATCCTGTCACAGACTGTACTCACATGCACTGCCTCTATCCTGACACAGACTGTTTTCCCATGTACTGCCTCTATCCTGACACAGACTGTACTCCCATGTACTGCCCCTATCCTGACACAGACTGCACTCACAAGTACTGCCTCTATTCTGACACAGACTGTACTCTCCTGTGCTGCTTCTATCCTGACACAGACTAATCCCAATTACTGCCTCTAATCTGACACGGGCTGTACTCCCATGTACTGCCTCTATCCTGCCACGGACTTTATTCCAATGTACTGCCTCTCACCCAACATGGCAGTAGTCTCGATCATCTGACTGCTCTCCTAATGAAAAAATTAAAGATAAGTAAAATTAAATTCTAAAACTTCCCACTGTGAAACGGGTGATCAAGAGAAATAAGGGAACAGCTAATCAAAACACAGACGTAGTGGTAGGCAGATCGAGGCATCCATGGCTTCTTTCCATCCTTGATGAAAGCGATCTGCCTGTATCCAAAGCATCGTTCTTTCACGTTCAGCAGTTAGATAAAAGCTCAGATCTGGCTCTTTCTCCTTATTTACCATACAAAACATTACACACAACAATTTCTAGGAACTGCTGTTGTAATTCTCCGTTCAAAGCTTCGACCAACAAGTTTCGAGTTTCCCTTTGAGTACGTAGCTAGGGCGTTCGGAACGCAAGTTCACGGTTTTTACCCCTACGCCCAGCCCTGTTGTTCATCCTTCCCTCAGGGATGTTCGATGGATGGGTACCTGGTTTCTTAAGTGGTGGTGGTGTGTGTGTGTACACACATATGTGTAAAGACACGGTAATTTGATATATGAAACTAGTTAGCATAATGACGCTGTTATGCCTATAATATTGCCAGTTTCGTTTTCTATTACAAAGCTTACCACTTCGTATCCTATTACAAAAATTACTGGGATAACCCAAGTAACTTATGACTTGAACAACATTCTTGAGCTGTGGGAAAGACACTCATCATGAGTATCTTTAACTAATGAAGAGCAGCCATACGTACCCCCCGGTCAGCAGTTGCAGCCATCAATAGCTGAAAGCACCCCCAGGAAGAAGCTGCAGCCATTACTGACTGAAGGGTACCCCGAGCAGTAGCAGTAGCCATTACATTTATAAACAACTCGTCTCACCACCATGTATTTACGAGATCACTGGTGAAGGCATACTAACACATAAGTTGTAGGAATGTTATTTAGTGATACCTTTAGTTATTCGATATTACTTGATATTTGTTTCATCTGTTCACTTAAGAAATAAGATTTCATGATCGTTGTCAGAGGCAATGTAATGGGATATTGGCTGACATGGGTTTGCCATAATTCAAAGGGCATTATGGAATATTCAGGGCATTTCAGTGTAACAGGAAATCTCTCCCCAACCTGTCTTCTTGTTTAGTTTGACTTCACTTAAGAAGCCCCACTTACATCTAAATCTAAACCATAGTCGTCAAAAAAATTTTAATATAACATGGAGGGAAGGAGTGATGAACTTACAAAATGCTCGAGACAAGACTGGCTGTAAGAACTTGTCGGATCTCTAGGAACTGAGAGCTTTATGAATTATTTGCTTGTTAAATTATTATTATTATTAGTCAAATTCTGATCACCCTTAATACAGCTGTTTTACAAATGTAAGTTTATTATGAAACTGGCGACCGTTTCAGAATATTAGCATATTTATGACAATTGATAACAAAACAGATGATAGCAATTATCTTAGAAGTTTCTTCGATGAAACAAATTGAAATAGTTTTGCATAAAGAAAATTTTCCTGAATATAGACTTATGTCTATTTGTCCTGTCGAGGGTGTAAAAGGATTAGGGTGAATATAGGGGTGTAAGAATACTTCCCCCGTATTCCCTGCGTGTCGTAGAAGGCGACTAAAAGGGGCGGGAGCGGGGGG
>JAYMFT010206556.1:0-11583 GCA_038088735.1 Panulirus argus | reverse complement strand
AAAAAAAAAATATATATATATATATATATATATATATATATATATATATATATATATATATATATATATCAGAAAGATCCTCTCCTCCTGTGTATATACATAGGGTCAGCTGGACTATGCTCATGTCACTGTTACGAGGAGGTGTGTGTGTGTGTGTGTGTGTTACGGGAAGAGTTCTACAATCGTGTTGACCCGTCAAATAATATCAGCCGATGCCCGATACCCATTTATCGACCAACACCGTGGGGAGGATGAGCACCTGGGTTGGGTGTGGGCCGACTACCACGCCCAGGATTCGAACCCATGCGGCTCAGACCCCGGGTTGGTCCGTGCTCACTCATGGTCAGTAACGCTAACGCTGTGTATGTGTGTATGTGTGATTTATTCTAGGTCATCAATGATCAGTGTTGCTTATTGTAGGTCATCAGTTCTCCTGCACACCCAGCTGACGGGCTCAGGATGACCACTGCAGGTCATCAATGGTCAGTACTGTCAGCTGCACTGTGGGTCATCAACGGTCAATACTGCCAGCTGTGCTGTGGGGTCATCATTGGTCAATACTGCCAGCTGTGCTGTGGGGTCATCAATGGTCAATACTGCCAGCTGCACTGGGGAGTCATCAACTCTGCTGCACACCTGCGTAGCAACGTGTGATGAGAGCGGAGGCAGCTTTGTAAGGGCCGTTGGCTGCTGCCTCCGCCGCCGCCGCTGCTGCTGCTGCTGCTGTGGAAGCTGCTGCACGGAAATCGATACACGTGTGGCAGAGGCAAGAGCCCAGCAGCAGCAGCAGCAGCAGCAGGGGCGGCAGCTGGAGCAGCAGCTTCTCTCGCACTCCGAACATCTGCTGCAGGTGTGTTCTGGTCCTCCTCCTCCTCCCTCCTCCTCCTCGTATCGTAAACAACAGCTGTTACAGTTGCTTCCCTCCTCCCTCCCCCACCCCCCACCCCACCCCACCTCGGTTAACATCTGTCCCGGGGCTGCTTCTCTCCGGCTGTAACATCTGCCCCGTGCAGGTGCGTTTCGTGGGGAATGTAAACGTATGCGTGTGTGTGTGTGTGTGTGTGTGTGTGTGTGTGTGTGTGTGTGTGTCACGGACAGTCCTGCCCCCGTACCCAGCGCTCCCACGCATAGCACTCTCTCTCGCCCGTGGTATATACGGAACCTGTAGAGGCTCAGTTGCTTCTCCCACGATGGTTTAGGAACGCCCCAGCTGCAGATGTCTCCCGAGCACGACCCCTTGAGGACGACGGGACGACCCTATGAGCACGACGATGACGACCCCTGGGTACGACGGTACGACCCTTTGAGCCTAGAGGAATGAGGCTCATCAACAGAGCTCTGGGGGGCAACAGAGCGAACGACCAGAGGAACAGGGGGCATCAACAGAGCTCTTGGTGCAACAGAGCCAACGACCAGAGGAAGAGGGGGCACCAACAGAGCTCTGGGTGCAACAGAGCCAACGACCACAGGAACAGGGGGCATCAACAGAGCTCTGGGGGCAACAGAGCCAACGACCAGAGGAACAGGGGCCATCAACAGAGCTCTTGGTGCAACAGAGCCAACGACCACAGGAACAGGGGGCATCAACAGAGCTCTTGGTGCAACAGAGCCAACGACCACAGGAACAGGGGGCATCAACAGAGCATTTGGTGCAACAGAGCCAACGACCACAGGAACAGGGGGCATCAACAGAGCTCTGGGGGCAACAGAGCCAACAACCAGAAAAAAAAAACAGATCCATCAACAGAGCCCTGGAAACCCACAGAGCCAAATAATTAGAGGAGGAGCGGCACATCAAAGGAGCTCTGTGAGGAGAGCTCTCAAACACACACACACACACACACACACACACACACACACAGTAGGCCCTCCTCAAGCAAGCATGAATTATGCAGGCAAGCACACAGGCCGAGAGACACCACGGCGTAAAAACTCGCGTTATCTGACATCTCCTTCGTCACTATTAAGAAGCATAGATTTTTCAACTATTTATACAACAAGCGTGAAAAACTATCATCCTATTAAGAAGCATAAATTTTTCAACTACTTATACAACAAGCGTGAAAAACTATCATCCAAGCGTGAAAAACTATCATCCTATTAAGAAGCATAAATTTTTCAACTATTTATACAACAAGCGTGAAAAACTATCATCCTCACTGATTTTTAACACTGCGTAATACAGTGTGAAAACTATCATTATAAATTCTAACAGCTCGTTGATCACAGGGTAAAACTATCATTCATATTTAACAAATTATTGATCATGTTTAAAAAAAAAAACGATTATCATTAATTTCTACAAGTTTATATTAGACTGTATAAAAGTAATCACTAACTTAAAACAGTTTATATATCGAGTATAAAAATTATCATCAATTTGAACAATTCATGCATCAGATTAAAAATCTATCATTAGATTCTAATACTTTACATATCTATATTCTACATAAAACTATGTAAAAAAAACATCACCAGTTTATATCAAAAGGCGTAAAATTTCTCATTAATTTCATACACTTTTTACGTTAATATGTAAAAAATTACCATTAATTTCTAAGTTTATGCATTACCCTACAAAAACAATTACTAATTTCTAAATTTATATGATAATTTATATAAACAATCATTAATTTCCAAAGACTCATGTGACATTGTGTAAAATCTACTATCAATTTTCAATTTCATACAGCTCTCCTTAAACACCACTCAGTAAATTTCATTCGCTTATGGATCACAGCGCAAAAAAACTATCATTATTTTTTTAAAATTTCCATAAATTACTGTGTTCAAAACTGCCTGTACTTAATCATCTTTTCGAGGGCAGAGAGATAACTATATGGCTGTTTAAAGTAATGCTGAAGTATTCAAATCTTATACATCTATGGGCATCTGGGAAATAGTCCAGTAGGCCTTCTGTAAACAGTGGAAATAGGCCTAAGCCCGTTATACCAATCGGTCTGGAGTCAATTTATCCCAAACAAGCTGGTCGTCTATCGTGACGCCACACGACCGTCGCTTAGTTCGGTTTATCAGACTATTAAGAAATCAGAACTCGCAAGGAAGGTTTATTCTCACCTTATAAAAAACAAAGAAAAAAAGGTTGGTATCTGTAATGAAATGAGGAGAGGCAATTCCTGGCGTGTGTGTGTGTGTGTGTGTGTGTGTGTGTGTGTGTGTGTGTCGCAAAAGAGATCTGTTCTAAGCTATTTAGTTGGATTACCCAACCCAAGAGAGATTTCTTTTGTCCTTTTTCATTCTGTAACAAAAGTCGTGCCGATGAAGCTAATCAAATGAGTAAATATAATTAATTAAACACCGAACAAAACCAGTTTATCCGACCCAAGAAACATTAAGTGTAACCCCTGGCAAACTGAAGTGTGGGCCGTTGTCACTTCTGTTTCCTTCCTTACACCGCTCTGCTTTTGCTAAACAGCTACGATCTTAACCATCAAAAAAATATGCAGGTTTTGCATCCACTTGAAAAATCGTAGGAGCATAAGGATAAGGCAGAAATCTACCTATTTCCATACCTCTTTAACCTGCGTTTCACCCAAAGCTACTAATTTCTGTGTGAGGACTTCTGCCTATGACTACATCCTACAACATATAAAGTTTACACATTTTCTAGTGTCCACTGCTTAATAAAAAAAAAAAAAAAAGGGTTTAAAATCTTACGTACGCAAACTGGCTTTTAACACAGAACCTCTGGGAAATCGTCTGACGACCCTCCTGTTCCTAGTCTATGAATAAAACTGGTTACGTTTGAGATACTATTTAATGATTTTAAAGTTAAATTAACGCTGCTCATATATAATTTCCTGCGCGTCTCCACCTCCTCAGCTTTGCCACTGTCCGTTGTGCTGACTAATCTAACCACGAACTTAATCACTTGCGACAAACACAGACTCCTCAGTGTTAGTTGCACTAATCAGCTCGCATTTAGTCTAATTAAGTCCCAGATACTCCAGACTGAAAATCAGGTACGTGTGTGTGTGTGTGTGTGTGTGTGTGTGTGTATGATACAGATGGTGACCTTATCCCTGAGCTGGTGATGTGTCCTGTACTCGTTCCATTGTCTGTTCCACTATCTCTTCGCCTCCATCCTTTTACTCTCCCTCTTCTCTCCATCATCATTTCTCCCTCTTCTTTCTCCCTCCGTCATCATGTCTCCCTCTCCTCCCTCACCAACATTAAGGTCCCTCTCCTCCCCGCCATCGTTTCGTCTCCCCAGCCATCCCTTGGTGCCGCCCGAAGCTGACGCGTGCCCTGGGGAGAGGCTGACAGAATATAGCCCCATAAGGCTGCCCCTGAGAGGGACGCAGGGAGACCCACGTGAGGGAAGGAAGACAAAAAAATATCATAATTTTTATGAAAAAAAATTAAAAATCGTAAATTCTCTGATGTTTTCTGATATTTTTTGAATCTCATCTCCCCTCTTCCGGGCTCCCCGGGGGAGTTTTGGACCTCAGTTTCCTCCCCTCACTCGATGGAATTGTGTCTCCCCCATCCATGGTTAAGTTCTCCCTTTCCTCCCTTTCCACAGATGTGCCTCCCTTCCAGAACTAGGTCAACAGGCAGGACCACCCTTCACCCTGCTTCTATTTCACCCTCTGGGACTTGAGTCTCCCTTATTTATGTCTCTCGTTAATTCTGAGGAATTTGGGTATACGGAAGTCTGATTGGCAACCAGTGTCATCTCAGTGCCCCGGGGTCGTGTACGTGACATCCTGAGGCGTCTAAGTGACACCCCACCCACCCGAGGGTCGTCCATCCTGAGTGCCATGCTGTGTCATCTGAGTGGCACCCAGAGCCATCTAAGTGCCCATCCAGTGTCATCTGAGTGCCTATCCAGTGTCATCTGAGGGGCCCATCCACCTGAGTGCCACCCAGTGTCATCTGAGTGTCCACTCATCTGAGTGCCATCTAGTGTCATCTGAGTGTCCATTCACCTAAGTGCCAACCAGTGTAAACTGAGTGCCCATCCACCTAAGTGCCATCCAGAGTCATCTGAGTGCCCATCCACCTGAGTGCCAACCAGCGTCACCTGATTGCCCATCCAGTGTCATCTGAGTGCCACCCAGTGTCATCTGAGTAGATTCTAATGCCCCCCACAGCTTGCAAACAGACCACCACTCCCTCCCATCTCGCTAGGGACCCAAGGCCCTCTCGCCACCTGTCTCAAAGCTTCAATACCATTTGTCAACTCCAGCTCTGAGACTGGCCATAAAATACATAAATCCCCTGGGCGTTAATCACGGCATCAACCCACGACCTCTGGCGTATTAAATGTCATTTGGCTTGCCCTGGGCAATTACTAGAGTCAAATGAGTTTAGACGCATGAAGACAATTAGTTTACATAATGCAAATTACTTTTTTTTTCCCCTCTCATGATTATTTCATCTATAATTATCCCAGGACCAGTTTCTACGTTAAGAGTCCTGGTGTTACCCAGGACTCTTTCAAACACTCCTGCAGCCCAAGGGTGCGCTACGTCCATCAGCAGGGATGTGTAGACCCCATTCGGATGAGAAGGGTTCTCTGATGAGACTGTACCCTCGATGATAAAGCCTCGCAAAAAAGTTAACTTTTCACTCGTGGTGTAGCCTCTTGCAGGCAGAGCCCGGTAACACCTCTCTCATGATATACAGGTTTACTCAGCTTATGCCCAAATCGACTTTAAGGCATTTCAAGCAGAAAGTTTAATTCAATTTTTGAGTTTATATTTTGTACAGTGAAACATGTGTTTCTGCACATTAATCCACCTGAAGGGGGCATTCATCGCACTCGAGGGATCAAGTCATCGTACTCACCAGGGGGGGTCAAGCCACTGTACTCAAGGGATCAAGTCATCGTACTCATCAGGGGGGTCAAGCCACTGTACTCAAGGGATCAAGTCATCGTACTCATCAGGAGATCAAGCCACTATACTCAATGGGACAAGTCATCGTACTCATGGAAATTAGTGTCACTATGTTCAGGGGAGTAAGTCATCATCCTCAAGGGTCGAGGTCATCGCACTCAAGGGTAAAATCATCGTAATCAGAGTTAAATGACCAAGACATATTAACAGCAACGTTTTGCTTCCCCTTCCCTCTCTATATATATATACCTAAATCATACAATCACAAAATCTACTTATGCAAAATTCATAAATGGGCCGAGAAATATAACCGAACATCGAATTTCTCACCAGTATATCTGACCCGTTTCAGATCATTCTTGTAACCCTCCTTTAGTCCATAGCAACAGGCAGAGTAATCCATCAGCATGAAATGTACAAGATTTTGAAGCACGACTGAAGAGAAGAAACAAGTTTGACCCAAGGATGAAGCAGAGAACTAGATCCATCAAGACGGTCAAGCAAGGACTAGCTACACGCACCTCTCGAATGCCATTAGCATCGACTCATAAGCATACTTGAGCAGCCGCTCCTGCCACCACCACCGGCCGGCCGATCGCCCGCCCGCCCGCCGGCCGTTCCCCGGTTTGCGTCGCAAATTTTGCCGTCGGGACGATGAACGACGTAAGGAAGTGCGAGACTCGCTGAACGCACGCCGGAGTGGGATGTATAAATGTCTCTGGTATCGTCAACTTCGATGTGATGGAATGAAAATATTGCTTTTCCTTTACGACCGATTACACTTCGAGGGGAGAGGCAAGGAGACTAGGTAAAGCCGATGGCGTTTCAGCTGTGAGATGGGGAGATGGAGAAGGGGTGGGGAGGTGGAGGAAGGAAGGAAAGGAGCGGGGTTTAAACACCCCACTGCTACGGAAGGAGTGCAAAGTGAGGGCACCTGATGAGGCTGTGTTTCAAAGGGGGACAGAGCTGAGCGGAACGAGTAGCTACTGACGAGTGGCACGAGTAGTCGATGACGAGCCGAGTGACGCGAGCAGCCAGCAACGAGTGGAAGAAATAGCTACTAGTGACGAGTCGAATGGAACATGTGACGAGTGATTAAAGGCCTGGAGAGACAGAGAATGGTTAGCGACTAGCAAGGGACAAGCCGCGAGTAGTGCTGAACTAGCAACGACAGCTGACGAGCGGGCAACGAGCCACTGTGTAATCCAAAGCCGAGTAACGAGGGAATAGATCCTGCACTTAACATTACCAAAAAATAATAATGACTAATCACTGAGAACACAAACAAAGAAGAAAAACCAACAAACAAGGAAAATACGAAAGTGAAATGCATCCTTCAGAGAGGAACGTGTCGAAGGCATCCCTCAGAGACCGACTCGCGCGAGAACCACCATTACCTCGTTATCAGCGGTAATTACCCAACCGTAACTTTGGCAGTCTCTCATCTACGGCTGTGATAAGCTAATCCAGGCAGCGTATGGCCCCGTAAGGGGGCGAGTTAACTAGTGCGATGGTCCGCAGTGAATATTCCAAAAACGAACGCTTCAACAAAATCGGACGCTGGTTTTGCCAATTCCTATTTTTTGCATCGACCGCAGCACGTGCTTGTCTGCGGTGATGTCTGTCAAGCTGTCATGACGACGGGGTGAACTCAACCTCTGTTGACGGATTTACTAGCCTTCAACTGCTTCAGGTTACGCCTCGAGGCAGACAGCATCAATACGGCACAAGTCTCTTCGAAGACTCTCTCGACTGAAAAGGTGTCCCACCTTTCCTGTGCCTGCAGAATAGCCCCTGGGGGCTGCAGGAGCCCCTGAAGAAGGACACGTCCTTGTGGGCTACCATACAGTAATAACAGTGACATTAATGACATGGATTATACTAACACATAATGATGGTAACGACCTGCATCATCCAGACTACAGATTGATGCACAGCTGTATCACACGAGGATAAGTCTGTACCATTCTCAGCGTTACGGATCCATACAGCCAATACAGCAAAATTGGTGCCTGCAGACTTTTGATCACACACACACACACACACACACACACACATACTCGCTCTCTCGACACTAGAATAAGCACTGATGATTTGCCATGCAGTCTCTCATGCAGTCTAAATGGTTGATGAACCAACGAGGCAGAAAAGGTAGTTTGAGAAATAGGGAGGTTCACTGAGAAAAGTGTGTGTGTGTGTGTGTGTGTGTGTGGAATAGGACTCTGCGTCAGGACAAAGGAGATAATTCGAAAGACATCCTGTTACCTTGTGAAATAAGGGGCTCTGATCCTGCAAACGGAGAGAAGAGAATATAGAAAGTAACACACGACTATGAAAAGGGGTCCAGTATCTAGAAAAATGGAAAAAGGACGTACGACGTTTAAATTAAAGATGACATTTTTTTTTCAAATCATTACAATCCATAGCATACATTCCCAAACATTTATTTAAATGCCGGCCTAATAACCAATTCGCTGTATCACAATCCTAACACATATACCAATAAATAATAAAGGTGAAGAAAAAAAATGTAAACATAGAGCGATTAAAGTGGGGAAGTAACTTGAAAAAAAAAATAAAACACCGATACGAAGAATCCATTTCGTAATGAACGAAACACAACTGGATCAAAAATACTCTGGCCATTTAAATCCTCGCACAAAATCTACTTTCATTACATCGAATGAAATGGAAAAAGAAAAAAAAGAAAAATTGCAATGCATGTTTGACCTACATTGATACGACAGGTTCCGGCTTAATGATCATCCCGTTTGTGATAACCATTAGTTCCTGCAACACACATACGTGTATACATAGGCATGTACAAGCATACATATATATGTATACATATACATATGCATACACACATACAGAGTCGTCCTGTCGTGATCTAGGGTCGTGCCTTCGCGTTCAAGGGTCGTACTTGCAGTGCTTAAGGAGGTTCAGGTTTGCCAAGAGACGGCAAAATCAACATATTTGGCAATGTTGAGCTCCGAGAGCAAGAGACGACGGAGGACATGTCACGCGTCTCGGTTTCAGATGAGGAGCTCATGTGAGCTCTTTTGTGGCGGTCATTAAGTGCCCAATAACTGAGCTTCCTTTATGGAGAATAGGGCCAATACAGTGTCTTCCGGAGGGAAGGAGGAACGCTAAGGGCCGACTGTGTGTGTGTGGGTGTGTGTGTTACGCCAGGCCACTAATGGTCCGTATAATGTTACTCCCAGGCATTACGGAACGATAAAAGTGGCGCTCCTTTGTCGGATGGTGAAAGGCCGATTGGGTGGGCTCCTTTTAGGGCACTGAAGGGTGAATAAAGCGGGTTCCTTCTGTGCCTCTTAAGGGACGGTAATGTGCTTCCTCTGGGTGGAACAAAAAGGCCCAATACAATGGGTTCCTCTGAGGGGCTGAGGCCCGATAAACAGGCCGATGGTGTGTGTGTGTGTGTTTTATTTCGGGGCGCTAATGGGCCGATAATGCATCACCTCAGGGTGATGATAAGGGCGGATATACAGTGTTCTCCTTTCTCGACGGTAGGGCCAATAAAGAACGAGTCCTGTGTTTTAGTAGAGATCATAAATAAAGCATTTTCCTGTGGCCAGGCACAGACCCACGAAGGCTGTGTTCTGTGCAACGTTAAGAACACTGAGTGATAATGTGGGCATTATGTGAGTAATAACAGCCGATATCAGGTTTCCTTTGTGAGGGGAAAGAACCGATAAACTGAATATCGTCTGGACCGACGTCTAGCGTTTTCCAATCGGGTAATAAGAGCATGGTATATTTTCTGTGGGGGAAGATGTAGGTAGATATACTATACTCACATAGATATACGGGCCGGTATGCCAACTTTCCTATAAGGTAAGACGAGTCGACTGTGCTAAATCAACTGTGGGTTGAAGGTCAATGAGATGAAATTTCCTGTGGTGTTGTCAAGGGTCGACAGAACGAGTCTCCTGTGAGACGAGGCACTGAGACCTTACCACAGGACTGCCATCAAATGCCAAATTATTCAGCAGATGAAACCAGCTGGATGAACAGTCCATATAACCCCACGAAGGACAAAGGAGATAATTCGAAACATGTCCAATTATCTTGTGAAATAAGTGGCTCTGATCCTGCACACAGAGAGAAGGGAATCTAGAAAGAATCACACGACTATGAAAAGGGGTCCAGTACCTAGAAAAATGGAAAAAGGACGTAGGACGTTTAAATCAAAGATGGGGAACACGAAGTTGAGGAACACTCAATCAACTGACGCTTACTGAGGGTAGCTATGGTGAGGTTGTTGTGGCCATGAGCTCCTCTTCTCGACCCTCCAAACCAAGCACCTCTGGAAGTCCAGCAGGAAGGCCGAGTGCGTAAATGCCAAAGGACAATATCTGTTCCAGACGCCACCAACACGTCTCGTGATTTCCAGAAAGCAGCGAATGTTACAAGGTTTCTCATGAGCTTCCCTTAAGACGTCACCTTATTTCAAACTTCATAAAATTATACTCCACCTTTCTCGGTTCATCACTATGTATATTCATGCAATATTTTGATAATACTTAGAAAATATAATTATAATATCATTAATGCAGTGGACAGAGAAAAGCTTTACTTTTTAATTTTTTTTCCGGGGGGCTGTTCCACCTCTGACATTCTGTCGCGTCATTAGCTGAGATTGGATTATTTTAATCTTTTTTTTTTAGGACTGCCAGATTTTTTTCCAGATTTACCAAAATAATGATTTTTCACCATTGGTTAACTCTAATCCTTTTCGTGAAAAAATGCGCCAATGTATATCAGATATTTCTAAATGATGCATGAAGCATCCAACAGAGCCATTAGGATTTTCGAACCGAGGTCTGAAGATTCAGACGTCTGGACTCTCGATCCAGTCCGAAGCGCTGTAGGTGGTGTGATACTCTCTTTCTGGAAGCGTCGTCACGGAAGGGGGCGAGGAGTCTGAAGGGGGTCAGAGGAGCAGTCGGATGGGGAGAGGATAACCATGAGCTTACGAACGAGGGTTCGGGGCGAACTTTGAAAGCGGTTCGAGAACCGTATCGAAACGGTAACGGAGTGGTTCGTCGCTCGTCAAGAGGGAATAGAGTGAACCATCATATACACCACAGACGTAGGAGCAGAATGGTGAAAACTGGCAATAGCAACGGAAGCTAAATCTGGAGACGGTAATACAGACCAGGGGGTTTTCTGCTGCACTCTTGAGTCTTGCCGTAATAATAGGGAACGGCGAATCCATCCCTGCGACAAGAGGCCTTGCTAGACACACACCTGACAAATGTAACAGAGGCGACAATATTGCTATATACACATGAGAACTCCCGAGGACTAGGATGCCGCCAAGATCTGGACCCAATGAATCTCACAGATTCACGGCGATTCAACGGTGAATGCGGTGATACTATGAAACGAATCATCAAATCCTACTGGATGACTGTGGGAAAAGACAAGCTTTAGTTGAGTCTTCCCGTCACCACCACTGCTGGAGGTCATGTGCTACCTTCCCGTCACCACCACTGCTGGAGGTCATGTACTACCTTTCGATCACCACCACTGCTGGAGGTCATGTACTACCTTCCCGTCACCACCACTGCTGGAGGTCATGTACTACCTTCCCATCACCAGCACTGTTGGAGGTGACGTATTTTACAATCGCCACCATTCTTGAAGTCAATGCATATTCCCATCTCCACCAATGCTGGAGGTCATATATATA
>JAYMFT010206534.1:0-11583 GCA_038088735.1 Panulirus argus | reverse complement strand
TATAGATAGATAGATAGATAGATAGATAGACAGATAGATAGACAGATAGATAGACAGATATGTACACCCTAGCAATACAAATAACAATAACAAAGCTTTTTTTAAGTTTTATATAATGTCGTACTTTCAGAACATAAAAGATTTTTACACGAAATTTCTTTCTACACAATACATAATGAGCTAACATCTCTTGGGATCTGTCAGACTGATATAAACGTCTACCATTAAAAACAGTTTTTGTCGACATTCCATACCGGTACTCTTTAATTAATCAGGTGTTACATATCTAACATTAATCATTACTGCAAACATTATTCTCCTATCACTCTGATTAAATCAAATAATGATTCGTTAGGATACGATCGGAATTTAAGAGACATATCATGCATTTCCCAGCACCATTATGGTCTCGTAAGAAACGTTGTCTGATTGAGATTCAGTCACGGACCGAAGCCCCGAGACAAGCCTGGAATCTGAAGCTGTCCCGCTACGCGTCTGGTCGAAGCTTCACCCGGACGAGGCTCGTACGAGCCTTACCGGTACGCAGCTGTTCGAAGCCGTTCCGTATAGTTCCTGGGCGAAGCAGTCCCGTTAAACCATTGGGTCGAAGTTGTCCTATCACGCGCTTGGTCGCAGCTGTACCGAACCCTTCAAGTCTCCTCTTGTCGGGACACACTGTGGGGTGGGGTTGGGGGGGGGGAAGGTGTGTGTGTGTGTGTGTTTTGGGAAAGGGGAGGGGGGGGGGGGTGTTCGCCGTGTACGGCTTCGACCGATCGTATCCCAAGACTTTTGTCCACGAGTGTACATACAAACCCTCATCAGGACACCCAAGTTGCTACACTTTTAAGTCCACAGCCACGTACACCACGCCCCAGCACACAACCCATTTAATCCTCCTGGCAAGTACTGGGCCACTTCATCTCCACGCCCCGCCCCCCGGCCTACCGTGCATTCCACTCCTCCTTCAGGAGAGAACGGGGACCACACCACCAATACTCTCATAAGCGATTGCCCTACCTCCTTCTCCTCCTCCTCCTCCTTCTCCTCCTCCAAGGTAAGCATTACCCCAGCAGTCTGTTCGCCACGGCGAAGTTCCCGATGGGTTACCCCCTCTGGTGACGTGAGGCGGACCGCGGCGTCATCGGACACCGCCAGGAGGCGCACCCTGCGGCAGAGATCGTCCCAAACAGTAGCTACGCTTGTGGTCATACTTTGTCACATTATGGTAAAGACACACGGAAAATAATATATATATATATATATATATATATATATATATATATATATATATATATATATATATCCTATTGTCGATTTCCATTAATCTCCTTCGCGCAACGGGGATTCCAGCTGAAAACGTTATGCCAGTGACTGGCGTTTGAGCAGTGACCACCCCACCTCCACATCTCGAAATAAACCCTCAGTCTTAAATGCATTTTGTCCCCTCTTCCGTAGATGGCTCTTTTCAGTGACAACTTCACTGGCCTTCATGACAACGAAATTCACTCTTTTCTCTCTCTCTCTCTCTCTCGCAGAAATCATCCTTTTACAAGTCCCTTTTCTATTAATATCTTGTTTTCAGAGAGACTGAGGTCTCCTCAACTTGCTCGTACCGCATCGATTCGACACGTACCGCTAGACTTTTCATCTCCTTGCGGAACATTCGCCTTACAACGACGTAAAAGGGGTCGTAAATGGTCGTGCTCATTGGAAACGCGCAGTTATGCTCGAGGGGTCGTTAAAGTCACGCATTGCACCATCGTACTGAAGATGTTCGAATTTCATCCGTGTCTGTGTGCATACATTACTCACCACGACGCTAGAACTTCACTGTGTCCAGTTGTACTTGAGACACAGGTTAACGAAGCTTCGTACATCAACCACAGAATGAATAGCCCAACACCCTTCCAAACGTGCTGATGCAAATCAGGTAATCTGTAATAATACCGTAATATGCAAATATAATTACAACTGGTTATCAATAATAATTACAGTTCTGCACTGGGGTATTATCCAAGCGTGCGTAATTACGGAAGATACGTATGCAATGGACCTTTGTTGCTGCTCAACCCGTAAATATCTAACGACAGTAAGTAGCTGTCGATGAGTCTCATACAACAGACTGAGGTAACGAGGCGAGGGTATTCGCAAGGATAGAATATTCACAAAAACGTGATATCTGCAAGGAAAGAGTATTCCCAATGACCAAAGATACAGCATTCGTAAGGACAGAGTGCTCGCAAGGACAAAGTTTTCACAGGGACAAAGTATTCGCATGGGCAGAATATCCACAATGACAGTGGATATTCTCGAGGGCAAAGCATTCGCAAGGGGTGGATATTCGCAAGGACATAGTAACCCGCAAGGACGTGGGTATTCGCGAGGAGAGAGAGTATTCCGGCGATCGCTGCCGCGCCGGTGAAGCATACACAAAACAGTGCCATGGTAATTCAAGGTCTTCCAGGGACCCACCTGATGACAAGGAGCGACTGCAAATAGCATACCAACCATAGCACTGCCCCTCCGTCCTCCAGCCTCTCTCGGCAACACAAAACCCGGTACTTGCATTGGATGACCTGACCCATTACGGGAACAGGTCAAAGGTCAGGTCATCATGCCCGGTATTTGTACTACTGTCGTCGTGCTCAAGGGTCGTACCGTCGTGCTCAAGGGTCGTACCGTCATGCTCAAGGATCGTACCGTCGTGCTCAAGGATCGTACCGTCGTGCTCAAGGGTCGTACCGTCGTGCTCAAGGGTCGTACCGTCGTGCTCCAGGGTCGTACCGTCGTACACAAAAGGCTGAGTATCTCTACTTAAGACGTCCGCAAGTTTTTATCCGTAGGATGGCCGGCTTGCTAAGCTGTAGCGCCGCGTTGTTCCCATGGCGACCCGGGTCCCAGCTGGCTAAGAAGAATCCTCCTCTTCCCCTCTTTCACCTCTTCTCTTCTTCCCCCCACCTCCCTTCCAATAGATGCGAGGGGGGTCGTTTTACCCCCTATATCTGCCCCTCTTCGTTTGGGATTTCCTTACCCCCCTAAAATTTCGTTAGGGATTTCCTTACCCGCCTAAAATTTCGTTTGGAATCTCGTTCACCCCCGAAAAATTTTTAATTCATTTACAGTAATGCTTGATCCCTTTTGACGGTCGGTTTAATTTACTAAGTGGTTTATCCTTTAGAGTACGATGGCATGATCCTTAAAAGTGTATTGGTTTAATGCTTTCGATACAGTGGTTTACCATTAATGGTTCATGGGTTAATTATTCTTAAAATGCAATGTCTAAGTCCTTTACGTAAAGTGGTTTAGACTTGTTAGTATTCTGGTACATTGGTTTTAACAATTAAGGTTGTGGTTTAATCCTTTAAGTACAATAATATAATCCTAAGACAACAGAGGCCCAAAGTTAACTTAGGGTACAATATTTGAACCTCTTTTAGTACGATGGCTTATATTCGCCAATCCCGATGGTTCAAATTTTCACTGAAAACTCATCTCCTGAGAGAACTCGTAATTCCACCTGTACAACGTAGTCCTTCAAGTACGAACGACAGAGCACTTTGAGGGTACGAAACAAAACCCGTCAGTAACATTATCATTATTATTAACCTTCAAGAGAGCACACAGCCTAATGGGTACAACAATCTTACTTCGCTTTGTATGAAACTCTTTACCCACATCCCTCACGTAAATGTCAATCACACGAGTCCAACTTCAGCTCCCTCATGTAAAATATTTGACATCATCTGGGCCGTGATACTTATACTGAATAAAAAGGAGAAGAGAAGAGCAAGAATGGCCATGAGCGACGAGAGCCGTTACATTCTCGATGATTCCTCCTCAGGCCGCTCGACAGAGCAGCAGCAGCGCCTGGTGTACGATGATCCCTTCTTTTTTCCCTACCCACCCGCTCCACCATCAGCAAACACCGCCTTAAACATTACCAAGGAGCATGTTGTGCTGGCGTACCCACCCTCTTGCCTAGCTGATGATTTGATGGCTTCTGCACAATGGCAGAGTCTGTCCCCCTTTGATCAGGGCGGAGGAGGTGGCAGGGGTACGAATAATTACAGAGGGGAAAGAGGAGAGGGGTGTGGAGTGACGAGGTTAACAAAGATTTCCCGAAAAATGTTGTGGGGAGAGAGAGAGAATCTTAAGCGACTTGAATTTCCTTTAACTGTATTCTATAACACTAACGTTCGACTGTCTATTTGATAGTTATAAAGAGTAAGCGGAACGCAATCTTGGGTGTGATGGACTTCAAAGTACAAAGCCAGACCATCGTCATGACCCAAGGGGTCGTACTGTAGTTGCTCAATTGATCAAGTCTGAGAGAGTTTTGGTGTGTGCATTCAGTTTGGCGATTTAAATGACCTTTATCACTCAATCTTGATTTAAATGACCCTTACCACTCCATCTTGATTTTAATGACGCCTAGCACACCGTCTTGATTTAAATGATCCCGTTATCCTTTCGCTCCCACGTTAAAAATAAACTATTTAAACAACACAAGCCCAATTCACACCCATGTGGAATTACAGTACAGGCTTATATGGTTTTACATGTGTGGGGGATTATATGTACATTGGGAAGGATACATAAAAAGGAGACTTGACGGTTTACGCAATATAATCTGCATTCTTAATTTCATACTGTCGTATAACCATTCCCTACCCACCTCACCCTCCGGCTCAACTGTCCGCAACAGAGAAAAGTTTTGAGAAGCAAAACCACGTAGTTTGGTGAAAGTATACTGCCATGGAAATTTTACACGAAAATGCTAGAGGGAAAAGCTGCCTACTCGAAACACGGTCTCACTGTGGCCAGCGTACGAAAAACGAAACGAAAGGTAAAAACTACCCTGATCATCGTCTTGAAGCAGGAATATTTTATAACAGATAATAAATGCGGTGAAAGAATTCTGTCATCAGCAAACACCACTTACACGAGTCAGACACCAACAGGAGGCTTTCTCGACCGTAAAATAAAGTATGAATGTGTACGAGTGTATGTATGTACGTTCCTCCCTCTAAGTGCCAACAACACACTCTCACTCCCTCCCTTCCTCTGTCTCTCTCTCTCTTCTCTCTCTCCCCCTCTGATCCAATTTGCTTGCGCGAAAAGTGAGGTTGTTGAAGGCGCTCAGGGCGTTCCTTGTCCCCCCGTCCCCCACCACCTCCCAGCTATCGGGCTCAAGAGAGCTTCGGGTAAGAGTTCCCGGGGGCTCAAATCTTGATGAGATATGTAGATGGAGAAGCCATCATGATAAACTATTTGTCGTTTTATAGTGTGTGTGCGTGTGTGTGTGTGAATTTTCGCACGTACATGTATGTTCATGTTTGCATGTTTTTTAAAGCTTGTATTTAACCGTTGTGTATACAAATGTATGTGCCGTATGTATGTATGTATGTATGCATGTATGTATGTGGCTGTGTATAAAATTTTCTTCGTGTCACCAAATTTTTCGTCACTTAACCGAATAATTCTGTATCATCACATCGTTGCTGCGGTCGTGCGGTTATTTTCCGTCACTCGCGTATCTCTTAACATTACGAACACGTCATTTCTGGTTCCAGTTAAGAATCAGAACGCTTATTTATCTTTATTCTAAAGCCATTTTACCCAACTATTTCATTCCTGGAGTACTGACAGTGACAATAAATCTTTAGTACTCATTTCTCATTCATCCGGAATAGAATTGCGAATTCATCCTTAATCACATATAAAGTCATCGATCGAACGCTTCTAACTGCCATGTGGATTCAGAAACTACTGTTGTCAGACAGCTGAAAAACTAGTTACGTGGATTTCATACAACCAGGTAGTTTTGGCGGACTAAGATGGCATCCTGGCCTGTGACTGGTTGTCGTATTCCCTGGCCTTTGATTGGCCGATTCTTATTTCGTGGACTTTTGATTGGCTGATTCGTGTTCTCATCGCAAATGGGACACTCGTATACATAACACACTGACCCACATTCGTTACAACGGCTAATCTATTGCCCTTTTGACATTCTTCCAACGATAAACATATCTCCCTTTCTCCTGCAGGACTACTGGGCACCTAAGAACGGCCCGCCAATTCTGGACAAGTCACAAGACTGGAAGTTGTTGGCCGGACGACAGAACGAAACACACACCATGATCCGGGTTCGCCGTCCCATCACGCCCAACACGGCAGACGACATTGAAGTGTTCGTGAGTATTCTCCCTTGTGATTTGCTCCATTATTATCAGTAGTAGTAGTAGTCTGAGTTTTAAGTACTTATATCTATTGTTATTATTATTATTATTATTATTATTATTATTGTATGGTGTTTGTCCCGTGGCGTCACAACAAACTGTTTCCCATATTCAGCCTTCGGATGTCTAAACCGCTTGGTGTATTCTGATCCAACACGTCTAAACCACATGGCTGACTTTCGTCTTTCGTCTAAACCACATGAGTTATTCTGTACAACATGAGATCCACCAGGGCCTTTCTCACATCATGTTCCAACTGCCCCATTAATTTATGACGCTTTAGTACATAAGAAGGCAGTCAAAAACTTCTGTTAGGATGACTTTGTTAATGCATCAGGAAACAAACTTTTGGATAACGGGTATTATATAAGTCATTCAACAGCGAGAACTTGAACTTTAGCATCGTTAAAAAACAGAGATATTTATAAACTCAAGGAACTGCAAATAAGTTTGAAGGACAAATGGATCATGGGCAAAAGGGTCAACTAGATTATTTATTGATGAACGAGACTTTCTAATGGAACATGTGCAATAAGGTTAAATGAGAGATTATTTATTGATGAATGAGACTTTTTTGTCACTTTTAAATTTAATAACGTTTCTAAAACCTTTTGATATATCTGTCGTAACAAGACAAACACACTAGCTCGTACTGACACTCCCTTCTAAGCACCCCTTACTAACCTCCCTCTTCCTACTGTCTGTCTCTCCCTACTCCCCAACACTCCCTTTACAAACCAACCCCCTTACTACCTCCCCTCTCCCCCTATCTCCTGCACCCCTTACAAACGAACCACCCACTCCCCCTACAGAAACGACTTCTCACCCCTCACTCCCTCCTCCCGCAGGACTGGCCGACGTGGATACTGTGGGCGTGGCACCCGCACGACCCTGGGGACGACCTGCACCCGGACTACCACCAGCAGCACCGCGGGGCGCGCCAACTCTGCCTCCTGTCCACCACCTGCTGGCCCACCCCGCGCTCCCACGCCTCCGTCGTCGCCTCCTCCAGACACCTCCTCGTCCTCCTCCTCCTGCTGTTGTCAGCGCTCTTCTCGCCCCTCTTATGAACCGAAGCGTAGTGCCCTCCCGCTACAGCGTCTCGACGGGCCTGATGGATGGATACCGTAGCCTAAAAATGGGGGACGATTTATTACGTGCTCTAAAGAGTTAATAAAGGTCAGGTCAAAGGCCCCCCCGGCCATCATTAATCAAACGGGGGAGTCATGGAGGGTGTTATGAATCACACAGCTCAGCTAGGCTGATGCGCCGCCCCCCAAACACAGGGATTTGCTCTCGTCTTCTCAAACCTTATCAGTGAGATGGGAATCATTGCGGGGAAAATGACCGAAATGGGGAGAGAGTCAAGTGGTCACTTTACAAATGGGGAAAGTCGAAAGGTCGCTTTCCAAATGGGGAGAGTCTAAAGATCTGTTTCTAAATGAAGTCTGGTTTCCTGAATGAAGAAAGATGTCGTTTTCTGTGAGGAAAATTTTTTTTTTCTCTAAATGGGGAAGATCGCTTTACCTTCCTCCCGTCAGGCGTTTTCATTGTATTGCCTGAGTTCCCTAGCATCCTACAGTGTCAAGTCACTTCAGGAGTTAGTCTTTTTTTAAGTCCTTGTGTACGAGAATCGATCTTCAACCTGAAATTTCTGAAAGAATTACTGACGTGTGGGCGTGGATAGATAGAGGTAGGTGTTTCGATAACTCTCAAATTATCCATGAAATTAGATGTATGGTAATTAATACAATTCCTTGGGGTGTTGATGATTGATTTTGTACACTGACAAATACTTGACTTCATCATACTCGAAAAAGTCTTCACAGATATCAAACCAGATGAGTGAAATCATACTTTATCTGGTATTAGTAATATGCTACTAATGATGTTCAAAAATCATGTTTCCTAACCCCACTCTAATCGTAGTGTCGTCAACCCACACCACTGGTCCAGGGCGGAGCCTCTGATGACCCCCCCCCTACCCCCTACTTTCCGTGGCTGGATCTCCCGGCCACACGAGTGCGGGTCTGCACTACCAGGGAGACAAGGCTTGGTTCCCCTTGCCCGGCTGCATCGTCTCCTTCCCTTTTGCCTTTTTAAACCATTCAATAATTCGTACGGTCTTAGTGAAGCCATGGGGCGGGTCACTGTCATCATACAAACACTGTCAGTGACCCTAACCAATGCATCACAGAAGCCCATTATCTACGCAGTGTAACTTACGCTTCTTAACGAATGAAAAATCATTAACGTCTCATTTAGCTTCGGTTAACCTTCCTGTCTTATATTATCTTGCAGCGTTATTTTCAGTTTCCAGCACTGTTCTTCATAAGTGAGGATAAATTTCACCTGATGACAGTGGTCTGGATTACTGTACACCAAAAAGAAAAATAATTTAGGCATGTGATCCCTCTCATGTTTGGATAAGGGAGAAAGACGCAATATCTTTAAAATTTTGACGAGAGGAATTACTGAGAAAAGTTGAACTTTATTCTTAAGCTGAGACGGCACGGGCAACTGAATGTCCCTAATCAAGGGTATTTCCATAACACAGTACATAAATATGCCCTAAACCAGTTACCCAATTTATCGATCAACCTTAAGAAGAACGAACAGCTGGGTTAACTGTGGACAGACTGCTGCAACCGGGTTCGAACCTACGCCCTCGACCCCAGGAGGGTGGCCCGTGAATGCAATCACGGTCAAACTACGCTAACCGCCACACCACGGCTTTTGTTTCTAATAAACTTGGAACCGTTTTCTGTAATACTAGAAGAGACCATAGCCTGACTCCCGCTAAAAAAAAGTTCTGGAATTACCAAACTAAACATATGGTCCCTTCGATGTCGAACACATCCGTGAAATAAACATTTTACGCCATAACTTCTTAATACAACTTTGACAGGTAACCAAAAATGAAGGAAGGAAGGTGAGAACAAGGAAGCATTAAAATATCTGAAATGAGCCTTGATCTGTAAATGAAAACGCACTTATATATATATATAGACACACAATCATACAATGCATATACTATCATATTCATACATTTCATTACGCCTATACCAAACCCCCAAATAACCAGAGTTATACGTTTTTGTATAATGTAAGAATTTATATATAAAATTCTCACATGTGAATTAAGCTTAGAATTAAGATAAATGATTCCATGTCCTTATATATATATATATATATATATATATATATATATACTTTAAATAACATTATACCTGATTTTTATCTATCATATTCCTAAGTCATTCATCGGTCTTTCTAGTGACAATATTCTACAACAAAGCTACGCAGATTTTCTATGTGAAAACAGATTTACGATTATTAGTATAATTAGCCTTGAGGAGGGAAAATATCATCAATATGGGACACTGCACGATAAACATATGCCGATCCAAACAGTAATAGTTAATGTAATACTTCCATACGCTGATTTACAGTGTTAATAGAAACTTCCACCGTACGTTTGGTTAATGTTAATTTCGTCCCATATTGTTAAAATTTCTTCCAGGGTAACTCACACTTCATATGAGTTAAGGATTGTCAACTGAATATAATCATATACGTTACAATGTTAGATATTTAGTTTCACGTGTTAAACTGTTTCTTCTCTTAACTTTGCGTGGTGCTATTTTCGTTTATTACTTTGTTAAATTCCCAGTTATATGGATGGGACATTGGTCAATTCCGTCAGCGGACTCAGCAGAAATGAAACTTTTGACGTGGGTTGCGAACCTGGATTCTGGATTCAGCACTGCGCTGAGCACGACGGAACTGTACGACCCTTGAGCATGATGGTCGTCAAAAAGGCCAGGCCATTCTACTAGAAACGCATCTTTCTGGGGGTAAAATTATTTCATGCTAACAGCATAACGAAAAAAATGCAGACGTTTTGTTTACTGCTCAGAGGACGATCGAAGAGGAGATCGGCTTGACCCTTGTGCTGTTATAAAGTATATATAACTAATTTCGTCTCCATGTATGGGCTAATAGCCAATCAGAATTCAGGTTCCAGTGTATGTTCTGATGAAGCTAGTCGGTTGTTTGAGCTTAAGGCCAATCAATTATCATTAAGCACATCAAGGAATTTCCACCAGCCGGGAGTTCAAACATAATTCCAAGACCACATACACTCTCACTATACACTGGGCCCATTTTTTATCTAAATTAAATACGCAATTCACAAGTATCGGGTAATATTTGTTTAATTTTCTCGTAACTCATTGTCCTATGACTGAACTTATCCTTCATCTACTTTTAATTGTTCGCTTCTCTCCGTAATGGCTTTTTCACTATTGATGTAATGTTGTGTAGATAGTAATACAAAACACAGGGGAGTAATGACGCTCAATTCCAAGTGGAAAATTTATCCCGACATTCAGTGACGAGATTCGTGAGGAGGATGGTCAAGAGAGCTTTCGCAAGATGTTATCGAGTCCTAAATTCTTAATCATATATATATATATATATATATATATATATATATATATATGCGAATTCGTCCTCTATACGAGTCTAGTTGGGGAATGCGGGAGTTAGTGTATGTGTGGTATCGACTATGTTCTCGCTTCTCCAACCTCCTTCTGTACTCAAGAGCTATACGCAGTTCCCAAGTTTTGTGTGTCAATTTTAGCTTCTTCAGCCTCCTAACCTTGACCCATAACAGTCCAGACTGACTGGCCTTACCTGACCTTGCTCCTCCAAGAGGAAAATTAACCTTACCCTTATAAGACGATATAAAGGTCGGCTGGTTAAATGTGAATATTTCCCAACTCGTGTTTGATCTTCACTTAACCATATAATTAAGCATTTGTAAATACTTTGGATATAATTCATTTACCTCACAACTCTCCCCACACCTATAAATACGAATGTCTACTTCAAAATAATCTACTCCTGAACTTGTAAACAGCAG
This sequence comes from Panulirus argus, assembly GCA_038088735.1. NCBI lineage: Eukaryota > Metazoa > Arthropoda > Malacostraca > Decapoda > Palinuridae > Panulirus > Panulirus argus. The sequence goes on along the minus strand of JAYMFT010206534.1, from coordinate 417 downwards.
GAAATGAATTACTGTTGTGTAAAAGTAGCCTATCTACGTCCTGCATTTCTTAACAGTGGGATGGAAGTCATGAAAATTCGAGGCAAATTAATGCTAATTCAACAACTGCTTTATATATATATATATATATATATATATATATATATATATATATATATATATATATATATATATACTGTATATAATTCCTGCATATGTTTACGAATCTTTAAATACATAAGCAAACGGAGAACTCTCAACCATTTAATCTTGAGATTTTTACTTAATAATTCTTGGCAATATTGCATAAATATATATATACATATTTCAACATCTACAATGTCTTCTACAAAAGACGAGAGAATTGTAATCTACTTACTGACTGACATGATGTGGTCAGTCATATATATATATATATATATATATATATATATATAT
>JAYMFT010206533.1:0-25459 GCA_038088735.1 Panulirus argus | reverse complement strand
TCCCTAAGATATATATATATATATATATATATATATATATATATATATATATATATATATATATTATAGCTCATACTGTGTGAAACTGTGTGAAGAATATGACCAATATACATCCTTAAAGATATCGCTTGGCTGTGTATAGCCATCATCTTTGTATCTCCACAACCTGAGGACTGAAGGCGTGCACCTTTCCAAGGAAGGGTACAGTAACATCTGCTGTTCTTACAAGTTCCCGTGTGGAAATAAGACCAAGTATTACTGGTGTAGCATCCCTGCTGACCAGTGACCTGCCGGTTCGGCAAGTCCTTCTGAACGCACTGCCAAACGTTACCATGAATTTCTTTTCGCATGCTAACCCAGAGGTTCCCAGTCAATGTACTTGTTAAAATCCTCATCATCATTACTGGCACAAGTAGACATTACTGTATGTTGACTGTGGTAGCTAACGTTTATGAAATACTGGATATGCATCGCCATCTTCCATACAACTCAAGATCGAGCAGGTTTTCCAAATTCCCCCTTCTCACATCAGGGCCGTGGAGTCGTCTGCTAGCGATACCTGAGATTTGTAAGATGTGCCCCACTAATCCTGCCACGTCCCCTCCTCTGCCTTCTACTTCCTTCCTTGCTACAGTTTACCATCTGGCAAAGAGAGTGGAACTGACATCTCTTTACCATGATCAACCAACTATTTTGTTTCTCGTCCCGAGTACGAGTAGCGAGTGACCTGATCTGCAATAACCTCTTCCGTTTCCCCCGTTTTGTGCATCCTAGGTGTCATCTTTGGTCCCTTGTCTCGTTCCTCCCCTGGTCTGTCATTAAGGATCGTCCTCCTGTATTCTTTCATGATTTTCAAGATTCTTCTCCAGCCTAGCCACCACCTGCGGGGCAGGTCTCCCCTTTCCACCATCCCCTGCTGTTTAAACTATATTTCGTAGCTTTTCTTTACGCCAATTCAGCAAATTCACTTCCTATGTGTGTTGTCTTCAACAATTCTCTCCATTTCCCATTCCTCCTCCTGATTGAATATGGTCTTCATCTAGTTCAAACTATCAGTCAGTATATTTCTGTTTCGCTTTGCATTTCGTTTAACTCAGACGATGGCCTTGGCTTGGAGGAGTCTGCTTGCGTGAGCGTGCAATGACCAACTTGGTACAGGACGGTGGGGAGTACTCCACCCGTGTGTATGTGTGCGTGTGTGTGGAACCAGCTCGGGCTGCGTCAGACGGACCGCACTAACCTTCTGGCTACACCATCATGAGGTAGCCACGGATGACGTCACGGCAAGAGCCCGGCAACAGACGTAATCGTCGTCCAAACGGTAGCAACTTCTCCAGATGGCTGGGAGCGTTCACCTTCCCTTCCTAAATGACACACCCGCGAGAGAAGGACTCGCATAGTCAGACTTCTTGCTGAACTACGTCTAGTCCACCCTCGATTCAGCAGCTAAAGATACTGTACCGTGCTGTACTGTACTGTATTGTATTGTACTGTATTACACATCGATGCAGGAAAGATAAAACACTAGAAATCTATACAGTAACACTACAAATACGAAGAAAATACAGACGCGTTGAGAAATCACATTTCGGACAATCTCCGTGAACTGCTCAAACTTATTCTTACTGTAAACTCTATTTAGTTTTGAAAATAAAGCTTTGCGGGTTCTTGAAATACTGACAAAGTCAAGGTTTACGTCTGTTAATTGCATTTCGACCTAAAATATCGTTAACAAACTTTACTTGTAAATAGCCAAGCTAACTTTTATAAGCCAAAACTTACAAATATTCATTGCCACTTTTCTCATGAATACATGAAATCATTAACATTGCAAGTGGGGAGAAGTTACGCTAACGGATGCAGTTCCTACCCCGCCCAATCAACGGTCCGAGAAATCACATCCGGGTGGGGCTAACTGCTTCAGATGTTCCCTAACACGTCTGTCCACAATATCAGTATCAACATGTATTATCAATAAAGGAAAAAAATGCCTCTTTTGGCTGTGTCCAGAAAAAGCGAAAAAAAAAATGATCATTACATCACGATACATATTGTTAATATGCTTTTCCAACATCTCGTAACAGTGATTGAATAATATGGCCATAGAAAATACAGACTGATTACATGATTATTTCTCACCGAAGGTAGACACCAGTGTCACGTACCAATAAACATAGTTTAGGGACACCACAAATATACGGATTCGGTAGAAACAAATCAATGTAATCCTTTCTCTCGAAAGATTTAGAAAGGCACTGATGAAATGTAACAACTTTAACTAAATTATGTTCATATTCTTTTCATGTTGATGGCTCACAAGACGATTGTATACAAGACGATTGTGGTGAATACAATGAGGTTCAGGGAAAATAGAGTTGATTTTTGTCAAAGATGAACCATTTGTAGAAATAATCTTATCTATAAAAACCATTTAACTTCCCCTAGTAAGAGATTTGTCTATTCAAATATTTCAAATGTGTATGATTGTTATGGTCGCGTGTTATTTACAGCCCGATTTCGAGCGCCACTGGAGGCAAAAATCTTCCAGTCTAACGTTCCTGTCCAGTGACAACAATGGCCATTACCGTTGGTTTATACTTACTTACATCGTCTGTCGGGGAAAGTTGGGCATGGTTTCATAGGTTCACTTCTAAGAGTTTGTCTAACTTTCGCAGTAATTTACTCCAACTTAGTAGGCTTCATGACCCACCCCACATCTTTATAATCCTAAGTTAATTACTGTATCTCGTGTTGGTGTTCACAGGTACAAATGTGAACCTGGTAATATCTTAACTATTTAGATAAACAATGCAACTCACATTTGTACAAGTTACCTCAATGCTTATTACAAGGGAATCTAAAGCCTTAGTCTATAATACAACTAAGAAATGCCTTACAAGAGTATTCAGATATGGTAAGCTCTTTACGACTAAGATCTGTGGATTTCTATACTAACTCATTTACACTGCTGTTCTAACCAGCAACACATGCTTATGCTGTAAGCCACCCCCACCCTCGCTCTCAATGAGCGTGGCGGCTTATCAAGAGCAGACGAGCAGCTAGCTCACACACGACATGATTGAGCAGGGGGAGCTACCGCACTAAGGAAGTTCTTCGTCAACCCTGCTGATTCGATATATGCCGACAAGAGAAGAAGCAGCAGCTGGTGATGGCAGGATCTCATGACGTCACTGCTGTGGGGTGGAACAGGAGAAAGCAGTCGGCAATGGCGGGATCACGGGTATTGACAACCCTGGAACCAGCTATAAGATAGAGCCAGTGATGACGCTGCTGTGAACTTGTCTCTATTGTGACACTGGCAACGAGAAGACAAAGGGTTGAACGGGAAGGATGAAGAAAAGGTGATTAAAGTAGACATTTTGTTACCCAAGAAGGTTCCGATAGAACTTGTTCGGAATGATTCAGTAAGCCTCAAAACAAGCCAGGCCCTTCCCGTGTACATGCAAGAGACAGTGATGATGGGACACGCATGAGCGTGACCGCAACCTAGCTCCGAGCGGAGATTGTGCGTGTGCATCGCCCGCGGCTGTTGTATTCGCCAATCTTGAAAGTCACATGAGGTTTTCTTGCATTCTGTTCTATCCTGAGAAGTCCTTCAGTGCGCGAGACTGGACGCAGCAACTGGAGGAAGCTTAACCCACGAGTTTTGTATGAAGTCGGACCATCGCACGAGGTAACGTCAAATATGGACAAATACTCAAGGTTGGGTGAAGAAATTATGATTGTGCTGGGAAAATCAACGGGTCACAAACACACTGATAGGTAGGGAGAGGTCTGGACCGCATCCTGTCCGGCAAAACAACTTACCAGTCCGAGGGCACCAGCAAGGCCAGTCATCCATAAACACTGGCAACATCCTAAGTTGATCCTCCTCGGCGACCAAAACCCTGTCATTCCTGAGCAGGTTTGGTTCCTCGAGAGACCCAGTGCTGCGATTTCGTACCTCTTGCCAAACAAAAATAATTTCATCCTCGTCTTTAAATATTTTCGACGCACCCTCCTAAACGCGGTATGCAAGGGAAAGTACCACACCGCAATATTTGTACCCAGACATTCTCCATCATGACCAAGGGTCTCGTGTGATCTGTAAAATGCATACCAGCAACGGAACGATTGAATTCAAAGAATTTTCCCTTGGCTTCATCATTATCATGGTGAAGAACGCCCAGTCCCAGGCCCATAAGACTGTCAACATTGGAAAATTACAGGTTAGAAACTGGAGCCACTATGGCTGGCGGACACTTCGGCGTGCAGCCAAGAATTCTCAAAACGAACTCCCAAGTCTGTATCCGCGCCGTACGACAAACGTTCTCTAAACTAGGCTGGGGTTTAAGCCGTTGAAACTTTCATCACTACCATCATTTCCTTAGCAAGCACAGGGCCATATTTAAGACTTCCTTTCTGCTACACACTGATGGGATGTCACGGAAAAGAAATGTCTCCTTGTTAAAGTCAAAGCAGCCAAGCATGGTGCTTCAGACTCTGTGCAGCTTTGGAAAGTTTCGAAGGCATGATGTAAGCCTTTGAGACCCTTCGTGAGGGACGCACAGCGTCAGCAGACACTAGACCTGACGCTGCCTGCCTGCTGTCGTCCATCCTGCAGTACACATTTGTTGCACACCTTTGTTTCTGGCAGCCAGAGCTTCATTCTGTAGTCCGGCGTGGGAGAGTAAGCGTGCTCAGCCAGGGAGTGCATTGGCTGTGTTCTCGGATCAGAAGAGGGAGGGACTCGCTGAGCAAGTACGTTAAAAAGACGACAGACCTAAGCAATACTCTGGTTATCTACAAGGGACTAAGTTAAAAACAAGCCAGATAATGACCTGAAAAAACTAAATGCTACTGGTCTCGCCTTGCGAGACGTCCTTCGTTACCAGTTCATTATTTCGATCGACTTAGCTTTCACTCATTTGGAGTGGCCGTTAGCTTTTATTGCTATATTTGGCTTGGCGTTAACAAGCAGCTGGTTTAAAGTATGACCGGCTGGTCTTTGTCCAGTATTCCCTGGTTCAACTTGTCCACACCCAGCGAGGCTAATATGACCGTAAGTACAAGTTACCTACGTCCAAGGGTCTCCTGCTGCTGCTTCTGCCGCTTGGAGAGGTTCCTTGCGGACGAAGACCCATGATATCAGGAGGGTAGCCTGTCACACGTGTTACAGAAACTGTACTGGCCAAGTCATCCATCACGGGAGTTTTACATTCGTGGGGCCCCACCTCCCGAATTCTCTCTTCTATCAACTTTTTAAACTATGCAGTCTTCCATTCACAATTTCGTCATTGTTTATTCTATTCATTCACTCCTCGTCTATCGTACTATTTTTTTTTTTTCTTTTGTATTCGCTGAAATTCATGTCATGGTTTATGGTTGCTCTTCTTTACATCTTTTGAAAAACTGTTCACATCAAGCTGGTTTAAAAATTTCTGATCAGGTCACCCCTTACTCTTTCCTTCATGGTGGACAAATTCTAAGGCCTCTTACCTTTGCCCGAAACTCTGTTCTTAATTCTGGTACTCTCTCTTACCCTCCTATGGACCTTATTTATTTGCTCAGTTTCTTTAAGTGCGGTGATCAAATCTGAGAAGCTAATTCTAGTTCAGGCCTAATGTAGGATGTGAATAGCTTCCTAAATATTTTTCTCTCAATATTTTTGAATGCTATTATGATATTTGCCAGCCGAGTTTGTCTTCTGTAATGTGCATGGAACACAATCCTGCAGCTTATTTCCCAAAAGGGGATATTGATACATAGCCAACATTCACTTTGCCCTCTGACTAGTATAGACAAGTCCTACTGAATTTCTCACGAAGTTTATCATTAATCTCTACAAAAATGAAGTCAGTATTATGAACGGTTACATTTCTCATCACAGGATTAAAATAAGCTTTAATACGAGCAAGACACCACCAACTTTATTGCCCCTATCATTTACAATACCCAAAAATTGCCTATTCGATGAGGAAATCAATTTTTGATACCTAACCAAGATTCAGAAATACCAGTAGATTATCTTTCTCAGTTTCTTTGCACCAAATTGCCTTAACCTTTATCCTGCTTTTCAATAATTCTAAATCAATATATCCAAACTTGTTTTCCGGTGATTCAACCTTTATTTCTTCGCCTCTTTCGAATCTAGCCACAACCGACTGGTCTTGATGCTCTCTTCTTAGAATCAATTCGGTTAAAACCAAATTATAAAAGTTAAAGCTTATGTAGCTTTCAGTGTGTGATAAAGGCTTACCTTTATATGCAATCTACTTATTCTACATGGGAATGGAGTTTTTCTCTCGTAGCCCCATTTACATTTACACTCGTTTGCGTGTGAAGCTCCACCAGGTGGAAGCCTAGCCCGGGTCCCTTTGTCAATGACCACCCGTTCTCTCGTGTGCCATTACTGGCACAGGTCGGGTGCTTATCAGTGTACGGGCGAATTTCGGTAGACGTGTACAGTGTTTTATGATGTAACCTGGAGCAGGAAAACGGCAGTCCGCCTGTCTAGGATGTGGGGGCGATTATGGGGGGCGACTGTGGTCCTCCATCCTGGGGGGGGGGGGGAATGCAGTCCGCCTTCAGTTCTGTCACGTCAATTCTCATTAAGAGTCAGGTGTTGGCTGTGCCAATCATGTGGTCTGAGATCTCAGGTCCAGTCATCGGTCGATAAACTAATAATGTTTCGTCAATTTCCGTCCTAAATCAACACACACACACACACACACACACACACACACAGTATGCCCGAGATATATAAAAAAAAAACTGCGCCAATAATCCTTACCACATCAAACTGCCCATACACTTCAGTAGAACCTGAGCCATTCATTTATACACTAGCTTTATTCTATCTCTACTGTCTCCGAACCATACATTTATACACTAGCTTTATTCTATCTCTACTGTCTCCTCCCATAACCAACTCCTCCCCTCACCCCCTCTATCCCTTCCATTGATAAAAAGTCTACCCTGGAGGAAGGTCAACCCCAGCCTGACTGGGCTATTCCAGCCACCAGTATTCCCCCTCCAGACCATCACAACCTTGACGTTAGATCGTCTCTGCCATCAGCAGGGTGTGTCCTCAAGGACCAGAGCAGCCATCTCCTGCCGTATGCAGGACGCTAAGCGCCGTAATCACAAGCCTAGTTCTCCCGCCACAATAAAGATGGGAACATCGCACAAGACAGACCCACATCGCCCGTGGCACCCAAACAAAAAGTAGTTTAACATTTACCCTTTTAACCTCTTTTACCTAAGGGAAGACATGACTGCATTACCTTCATTTACATATATAATACTAGTAGCAATTTTTCTAAAGTGCTGTTGTTTTCCAAATAACCATTGGCTCATCTGAGGCGTTAGTGTGTTGTCCAGACCCCATCTTGTGCGCAGTAGGTTCCCATGTAACCTTCGCGGGATAAGGGATGTACAAAGGTGACTGTCCGTATACAGACGTAGGTTGTGTGTGGTCTTGGCATTGCCCTCAACACATGAAGGCTGTTTCTGTCGAGATGACCTTCGTACTAATACTCTAAAGACTTGTGTGACGCCGTACGCGTTAGGGGGACATGTGACGACGTTAGCTATAATAGGAGCAGCATGCGACGCCGCACGTGCTAGGGGCATTATGTAACGCCGTACGTCATAGGTTTCCCATGTGACGCCGCGCGTGATAGGGGCTACCCGTGACTTCCTTGAAGCAACGTATGACACCTACTTAGGGCAACATGCAATAGAGGCTTGCAGTTGGTAAACCCCACTTGCCACAGGCACCGCCCGGCAGGGCTGCACCAGGTCCGGATTCTTCGTGAAAAACTTGCAACATTACAACACCAAGTGGCTCCCCTCCCACTGCCCGCTCCAGTTTTTCATCAGAGGACATTTAAGTTTCCATCATGAGTTCTATAAATATACTTAAAAGTTAACTTTGATCACCAATGACAATATAGAGGGTCAGTATGGTGAGAAGAGGCAGGGTGTGCACTGCCCACGTCGTGCTCCACTCAGGTACAGTCAGGGCTCCTGGCATCACAATGTCGTGCTATAACGTTCTAGTACGCGGTACAGGTCCACGCCTCACGGTACGAATCCTTCTGTAGCCAATTAGACTCAAATCCTAAGCATCATTTCTCTTGACAGGAGTGCTGTCCTCTCTCTCTGTGTGTGTGTGTGTGTGTGTGTGTGTGTGTGTGTGTGTGTGTGTGTGATCACCTGCACGGTACTGAGAGTTTACACAAGGCCTCTCGTCTCTTTTTACGCTGGTTGGTTAGTTCTTGAGGCAAAGAACAACTATTACTTCCCCAAATTTCTCTGCATTCAAACTTACACCCCAACTAACCTGTCCCTCAACTTTGCTAAACATAATAAACCTTACATTTATTCACATATGCTCTCAACTTCTTCCTTTCGCACACTTCCATACTCGGTCACCAGCTTCTGCAGGTTCTCACTCGAATCGGCTTCTAGTGCTGTACCAGCACGAACAACAGACTTGCTTCCCAGGCCCTCTCATCCCCCAGAGACTGCATACTCGCCACCTGTTCTCCAAGACATTCCCTAAAGCAAACTCCTGATCCACACATCCTCTACCACTTCTGAAACCACACTGCTTCTCCCCAATCTGATGTTCTGTACATGGCTTCATCCTTTCAGTCAATACCCTCCCATACAACGTACAAGGTTTCAAACAAATTTATGCCTCTGCAGTTTGAACACTCACCTTTATCCTCCTCGCCTTTATACATTGGCACTATACATGCATTCCGCTAATCCTCAGGCACCTCACCATGATCCAACCAACAACACTGTCACACCCTTTCTTAAATGCAACTCCAGTACCGCAACCCACTAACTGCCTTGCCACATTTCATTTTATGCAAGACTTTAGATGAGAACACTGTACTGTTTGACTTTTAAAAGGTCAGTTGAACGTCAATGGTCGTGCCGTCGTAATGATGTGGTGATCGCAGTAAAACGATGAAGGAGCGGGCGAGACTTTTCTTGTGGTATCAGCTGCAGTAGAGGTCAAATTAAGGCAGTGCTCCAATCACTACACATCTTATCTACACAAGAATCTAATTACTTATAATCTTCACCTTCAACACTTAGCCAAAACCAGTGCTCTGGAGCATATACAGAAACTCCAGACTGACAGTGACAAAGCCTAGTCTACCTATACTGACGGTTCTCGCGACTCTGCCACTGGGAAGGCAGGCAGTGCTGCCATTGTGATCCAGCCAAAAGGTAATAGATCAGAGAAAATTTTTAGAATAAACACCTGGGCGTCTACTCTACAAACTGAACTGTTCGCCATACTTATCGCTCTTGAGCAAGTAGAAATCACTGCCAAAGACAGTTAACTTAACGCCGATTCTTTATCTTCACTACTTGCACTAAACACCCTGAGGTAATGTAACCTGCTGGTCTCTGAAGCCAATTTTTTATCTTCACTACTTGAACTAAACACCCTGAGGTAATGTAACATGCTGGTCTCGGAAGCCAGAGACAAATATTCACACATTATTGCTCAAGGGATTCATACAAGCCTCCGTGAGCATGACAAAGCTGATGCTTTAGCCAAACTTGCACTTAGTAAAGGTGATGTTGAAAACAACATTGGATTGTCAATTAGAAACCTTAAAACTGTAATTAGAAAGTAACTAACTGCCCTCTTTGAAGCACAAAGACGAGTTCAGATAAGCAAAATTAGAAACATTTTCCATCACAGTGAAATGTGTAAAGTAAAAAATATATATGGAGAAAGTAATAAGATCAACAGATTACATGATGTTATAACTGCTAGATTAAGGCTAGGCTATAGGTAATACAAGTGCTTTGTCCTATCTGGAGATTTTGCGTAAACTGTAAAGTTTGTGATTAAAAATTTGGACAAACTAGAACACTAAAAATGTGAAAAAATGGAGCCTTCTGAGGATAGATCTAAACAAACCCTGCAAGAAATGTCAACACATTACTGTTAATAACAAGATACCTGAAATTTTGTTTGTATCCACTTTTTGCATCTAGTCGGTAAAACTTACCATATGAAACTATGTATTTAATGAAATACCTGCTATGAATTGTAACATCCTATGTAATAAACCACTGGGGTCTAGCTAAGACCCTTTGTGACCCATGTAATCCTTTTGCGCTTCCGCTTACAGGATGAGCATGGGATGCACAATAAATCTGCCGGATTTACCGGCACAAATCAAATCAAGTACAGTCCAGTCCATGCGTGGGTTCGCCCAGCGACTCTGTAGAAAAAACATGATTTTGAGGGAGAACAGTCTCGATCGTATCCTTTAAGAGTCTGGGTATATTCCAGGCGATCGTACCCACAGTACTCAGACCTGTTCAGGACATTCTCTTGTGGTCAACAGTTAACAACCGGTCTGCACGTTGCAGGGTTGCGGTATCTGCATTGCCATCACTTCGGTTCTCCAAAATATTACAATATGTTGGGCTGGTTTTGAGGCGGGCTTGTTGTGTGGCCATAAGGTGGTGATATGCTCTATACGAGGGCATATTGTTTTCGCCCACTGATGTCTCCATTTCCTTTTATTTGTTTTTCTTTCCAATAACTACCACTCTAACCTTAGCTTTTGACCTAAGGGTTAGGTCAGGGATAGTGATAAGGGAGTAATGCTGATACGCACGTCGATGGTGAATGAAATTTAGGATTACTAAGGGAGTTGTAAATATACGTTTGTTGGTGTCTTTCTCTCTCCGTAGTGTTGAAGGACAGGCCGCGTTCGGCCGAGATTTTTTTTTTTTTTTTTTTAAGTTTCTGGTACTTTTTGTTGTAATATGAAATGCTCGCTTTTGGAGGTGTCATTTTTAGCTCATATCAGTCTAAGTCTTTCGAACCATGGGAAATTTTTCAATATCTTTTTTTCAACGTAGGAAGGCTTTTCGTATTGATGGTTACTTTAATTAAGCTGTTCCTGGTTGAATTAAACAATTTATTTTCTTGTACGATCCCATGTTGACTTCTGGAAGAAAGGTCTACGCCTCAAGCTATCTTGTGATCTACGCCTAATGTTGCCTTATAGATCCAAGATTTGCAACAACGGCTAACACTTAACGGTAACAGTGCTGGAAGATGAGGAAGACGTGGAGGGGAAGCTACGAAGAAAGGAGGAGGGAAAGACAAGGAATATGCTCGGCAAAAAGAGTTTAGACAAGTAAGTGTGTGAAAGAGGCAGAGATAAGCGGTACTGGGGATGAAAAGGAGACGACAGTGATTTAGGAGAATGGAAGATAGTTTGTGGGCTGGGGTGGAGCCCTTGGTGTCCGTATAGCTGCCGAGGGTTGTGGGCAAGGGAGGCGCCTGGCGCCAGGCCAGAGGATGCTGAAAGAACTTATGCAAATGGGGCAGTCATTAAGTGACAGGAGTTGCCAGTAGGAAATTTCAAAGACCCGCGAGACACTGTCGATCAAGCCACCATATATAGGGTAAAGACCCCACCTCCTCTCAGTGCAGGTGATGTGGCAGCATCCAGGGTTGTCCAGAAGGGTCACGGCACCAGTTCATCTGGACGGCCTTCTGATTCCACCTGACAGCCGGCCCACGCGGGGAGCGTTGGTGGTAGTGGGACGAGAGACCCTCGAAGGCACAGACTAACATGATCGTCCTCCTCTCCTCCATACATCAGCACCAGGAAAATTCTCCGTATTACTAGGGAGTAAATGGGAAGACCAGTAGCAAGGGATCCGTTGGTATACAAGGTTATCTACTGTAACGTTTGCTTCATTGTGTTCTGCTGCAGAGTGTATGGGAACAGATTCGTGGGTGTGGCGGTGCTAATGCAAGCTGCTGTGACAGTATCAATGACTGACAATAAAGGAGGCTAATCATAGCAATCTCTTACCTATTTTGGCCAAGGGTGGCGAGATCACCTTAAGACATACATATTAAGTAATTGTCAGTGTTCTGGTGATAGACTATGTTGACTGCAACCTACCAACTGGTCAGCATTTACTACACAACATAAAAAGGAGAGACGGACACTGTTTACGGTATAATTTAAGTTGTTACACATCATGCCAGATGAAGTAGGGCAGGGGTACCTTAGTCAAGGACGTGTGATCACGATTATTATCTTTTTGTAAACCAATATTTCTCATCCTCTCAGACCCTACCCTGCCTACCATACAGTACCACACCCTATACAGCCTACCGTGCAGTACCACACTCTACCCTGCCTACCATACAGTACCAGACAGTCAGCCCTGTACCAGAGTCCAACAACCCTGGGATTCACACGTCTTAAACATTGAAATCTTTCCATTTCTAGACTTACGTCACCCGCCAAAGGCCACCATATCCCTTGTATATATATATATATATATATATATATATATATATATATATATATATATATATAATGTATATATATATATAACGCGAGACCTTGTCTCACTACCAAGACAAATCTTCAGGGACAAACCCAGACCAAAAAAGTACCCCCATCAAACAATTTACGCAAGTATAGGAAAACAAAACCATCGTTCCTCTTAACGAAACAAACAAAAAAAAAAAAGAAAATCCTCTCCAGTTCTGGGAAAACTTTATTTTCCTATAATCCTCTTCAGATTCCTTTACTGCCGGTGCCCTCACACCCTACTTGCCCCCTGCCCCACGTTGTCCTTCAGTACCCACTCAAGGACTCCCTGCGTCCGCCAGTCCAGGAGGGCTTTCCGTTCATTACGCAAGCTGTAGGAATGTATCCAACGCCGACGCCCACAGGAGAGCCCTCCAACACCATCTCCATCCACATCAGTACTGTTTATATAAACATTTACACACACACACGCATATTATATATATATATATATATATATATATATATATATATAATGATACTTATACGCCATTTCCCGCGTTAGAGAGGTAGCATCAAGAACAAAGGACAGCCTTTGAGAGGAAAATTCTCACTTGTCACCATTCTCTGTTCCTTCTTTTGGAAAAGTAAAACAGGAGAGGAGGATTTCCATCCCCCTGCTCATATATATATATATATATATATATATATATATATCATACCCCTGCTGTAGGGGAAAAATCCCCCTTCCTATTCCCTGCGTGTCGTCGAAGTCGACTACTGAGAGGGGCGAGAGTGGAGGGCCGAAAACTCCTCACCCTAAACCTTATATTTCAATATCTAAGATATGGAACTGGAGGAGGAGCCAAACGAGGAGTGCTCATCCTCCTGGAAGGCTCAGTCTAGGGTATGTGAATGTGTGTGGATGTAAAAAGATGACAAAACAGGAGGGAGGGAGGGAGAGAGAGAGAGAGAGAGAGAGAGAGAGAGAGAGAGAGAGAGAGAGAGAGAGAGAGAGAATGCAATGTTTGAGTCAATAAACCTGAATATTCTGACTGACAAAATTCATGGATAAAGGGACGAATGATTGGGAATGTCTTTGGGGTAAAATCAGGGATCGGTGTAAGAGCAACCTTCCCTTTTTCCCTTTCATAATTTTCTCTATATTTCAATCAAGGCCACATCTTGATATGGACTGCTGTCCGTGACTGGAGCCTTCAACATAAAAGAAGGCAAAGGAAGGGGAGCACTGCTGCTGAAGCAGGGGTTGTGGGAATGTGTGAAAGGAAGTGAGCCCAGATTAATGTGGATGAAAGTGAGTGGAATATAAGAGATGAGTGACTGGTAGTACTTGTGCAAGTAGACATGAGAGGGTAAAAGACAGGTGTGTTTTGGGAGAAGCTGAGCGAGTGTCGGCAGTTTTGATGCCAAGAGATCCGGTATTAGTGATGCATCTAAATGCGCACGCGAGTAATGTGGCAGTTGAGGGTATTATTAGTAGGCACGGGGTATTCGGTAAGGCTAATAAAGATGAACGTCTTGTGTAGTTGTGTGCTAGAATAAGACTGGCGATAGGGAATATCTGGTTTAAATAGAGGGACATACTCAAGTATACGCGGATATGACTGGATTACATACGACTGATAGGTGTGTAAAAAGAGACATGGATGTGAATGTGCCGAGAGGAGCAGATGGTTAGATGTTAGACTATTACCTAGTGGAGATCTAGAGTTTTTTGTTAACAAGAGAACGATACGAGTGAGAAGAGAGGTGAAAGTAAGCGAACATGGAAGAGAGACTTGTGTAAAGAAATGCCATAACAGGAGAGACTGCAAAAGGTGAGGAACGGGAGGTATTTGGGGAAGCAGTGCGGCTGGCGAGAGAGGGTATAGCGTGGTGGGATGATGTGCAGTTGCTAGGAAGAGAGATTAGATGTGTGGGCTGTTGTACTTACAGGGAAGGAGTGCCAGTGATTGGGAGATACACAAGAGAAAAATGCCAGGTCAAGAGGACGATGCAAGAGCTGAAAAAGATGGCGAGAGAGAGTTGGGAGTGATCGAGTGTCAGAAAACTTCAGGGAGAACAAGAGTTGGGCATCAGGCCACACCGAGCCCGTCCCAGCTAGTATAAACCGCCACAAGAACAGCCCCGGAACCAACCACTGTCATCGTCAATAATCATTAGACTATGGCCACATTGTCTATAACGACATTGTTTGACCCCCTACACCACTTTTTATATGATCCAATTGTCTATATTGCAAATCTTTTATCTATATTCTAAGACCTTGGCTGGAGTCAGTTCATTAAGGAGTTTATAAGTGATATCAGCTGTTACTTTCATCATACATTATCATATACATGGCAGCTAGAGAAGGGATGTGCGCAGATGAAACCGTTCACCATCTGTTCCTGTATATACCGTGCTAAGGCGGGAGAAGCAGTGTACAAAAATCACACACACACACGCACACACACGCACGCACGCAGGAACACACGCGCGCGCGCGCACACACACACACACACACACACACACACGCACGCACACACGCACGCACACGCACGACAGAAAGAGTAAAAGAGAAGACTGAGGAGGAGACGGACTGTCCTCATAATAAAAGAATTTTAGGTTTCAGGAAACGCTGGGAGATGACGCATTAAAACATTGCACACTGAGGAGGGAAACTGTAGAAAAATGCCTGGTAATGATCATCCTCCAAGAACTGTAACGAACCGGAGCAGTAAGGCAGGCACTTCTCAGGGACGGTAAACTAAAACGGAGATAGAGAGACTCGTTTATAGACAAAGAAAATGGTGGATTGTTTATATCTCGTCGGCCGGAAAGCATTTGACACTATACCACTGCCGAGGACGGTAAGGAAGCTGGATGGCGAAGCAGGTACGAGAGGGAGACTCCTTCGATGTCGAGATCATCAAAATGAAAGGGAACTAAGGATACATATCAGGGGATCCATCTCGAGAGGGTCGAGGTCACAAGCGGCGTGCCCCAGGTTCTATCCTGAAACATTTGCTCTGCCTGATCAGTATGAATGACTCGGCTGATAGACTGGACTTGTTACTGAATATGTTTTACACTTAATACTAAGGTCACGAGGAAAATTAAAAGCGAGAAGGACTGCATCAGCGTACAAGAGGACCTAGACAAACCCCATATCTATTTGGTCCGAAACGTGGATAATGAAATTCAACCCAAGTATATGTAAGTAGTGAGGATGGGAGCCCTTGAAAAGTACTATCCAGCAGAATGATTGCAAGAATCTGTGCGAGGCCGAGACCCGAGAGTGGATATCGTTCGTAAACTTTCGCCAAGATTCACACTTCAGAAGAACAGTTAAGTCAGCAAACTGTCCGCTGGCAAATATTAGAATCATTCATGTACTTGGAAATGTTCAGGAAACTGTTCACGTCCTACGTAAGGCCAAAACTTCAATATACTTCTCAGGTTTGGTCACCGCGCTTAAAGGAGCGTAATGATCTGATACAGAAAGCCAGGAGGGCAACAAACACTGTACCAGCGGTAAGAGAACAGCACATGCAAAGGTTGGAGGGAAAGTTTTCCATTATAGAAAGATAAAGAAAAGGGTGACAAAGTTCTTCAACCAATGTGATGACAAACCGTTCTTCAAAAGACTCGCACATTGAACTCCTCGAGACTGTGACATGAAATTTAGCACGAAACAGATAAGTATACCCAGTGTTAACAGACTTTGTACCACCGTAGCTATGAGCGTTAATGTGGACTGCTGGAAGAAGGTTACGAACAGGTACAGGAGAGTGGCGAAGGTTTAGAAGATGGGCCCCCAGGAGTGTAGAAACCTCCGCCCCGTACAGTACAATAGGTAATCACACACGCACACACACACACACGTGCACACAAGTCAGTAATTACCTTATACAGGTCGTTGTTATACACAAAACCCTTGTGCGCGCGCACATGTGCACTCGCACCCTACAGCAGGGCAGCGGTTGGCGGTTGTGACGCGACGCATCGGTCTAACGGACCCGGGCTCGGGTACTGGGCAAGGTGGTCGGCCCACTGCTCCTGCTTAGGCTGGTCGTTAAATGGATACGTACACAAAGACACACACGCGCGCGCACACACACTCACAGACAAGGTTAGGATGGGAGATAAGCCATGAGGTAACACTAGCATTAGATTCCCTTCACGTACGTAGAATTAGCTATTACGTCCACAAAAAAAAAAACACACACACACACACAAACCACATACACACAAACCACATACACACAAAGACACACACACACAAACCACACACACCACACCACACACACACACACTACACACGCCACACACACCATGGCAATGATGGCAGGAGTATAAGTAGGGCATATGTTCTGTTAGTACCTACGACTACCACTGTAGGTTGTTGAAGGTTAGTTGTTTCTGCCGCCCCCTCCCAACTGATCCTAGCCCGGCCCACCGCCCACCACAACCCATCCGGCACCACAGCTACCAACCTGCCTCATCATACATTCTACCAAACTACTAATCTCCCTACACACTGCCAACATACCTCCCCACACGTTACCAACCTATCAGTCTTCTTCCCACACATGCTACCAGCATACCACACTCCCCACACGACACCAGACTACCTCTCACCACATAATACTCATCTACCCCCTCCCCACACTAAGAATCTACCTGCCTCCCTAAAATTACTACCTACTCACCTACCCACACATTACCAACCTACCTACCTACCTTCCCACACCCGCGTTGGCACATACTCCACCCTATCATTCCCAAACAGGATGTACCTATCCACACAAACTCCCCCCTCCCCCCTGGCTCATCTCTACATTCTTCTCAGATTCCGACTCCCCTAACTGGAGATACCGACCTCCTCTCAAGACACAGACTCCCTTACTCCCTCTACCTGAACTCTTAATAACATTTCGCCTTTCGTCCCTCTCGAAGTTGGCCTGGTTTTCCTCCCCACACCACACCGCACCACAGGGCTACTAGAAATAGGAACACATCCTCCTTGGTCCCGCTTACACCACCGATCAACGATCAAGGCTCCACACACACACACACACACTGGTCTTCCTTTCTGCACTAGTCTAGGACTCACAGTTAACTCCTGTCACTAGGTATCTCTCGTCCCTGAGCTGCAGTTCGCCTCCACGACCACATCAAGACCAATCGGGCTCGCACAGACCACAACTCCCATCTTCTTACAACTCCAGCGGATTATGTTTGTTTTCTCCGAATATTTTGGCCGTTTGTTAAAATCGTCATCATTATCATCCTTATCTTGCCAGCCATAAGCTGCTCAAGCTAGTGCCTGTGAATGAGACCCCACCACCCTCCCTCCCTCCCTCCCACCAGACACGAGGCGACCCCAAGACCTATAGAGAAGCTCTCGTGTCCTTAATTATCACCAAGGCCGACGCTGTAAGCCTCACTGGCTTGTGACACGACACGACGTCCCAGAGAGAACGAGACAAAAGAACCAACACTGTTGCCTCATCACGTACAACAATAACAATGATCCAAACTGTTTGTACAGATCTCACACTGAGTGAAAATGATCACAACGGATGGTGGAAACGCACATCAACATGCAGTGAGGAACGCGGTGACCTTGAGGCCGGTCCTGTGGCGGGGCGGACGCGTTGCGACTCCAAGGGAACCACCGCTCCGCTCTTCCTCGCCTGCAATACACCCACAGCTGATCGCCGCTGAATACACGGCCTTTGGTGGACGCAATCAGGATAATTCCCTTGCCAGCCGGTGCCATTCTAGCCAGACACAGCTCGACAAACGGCCCAGCGGACCAGCAAAACGGCAGAAAACCCAGGGCTAGCCAACCTGACCGACTCACTGACTGACTGACTCGCTGACACACTCAGCCAGGTAACCAACACCTGGCTGGCTAGCTACCAGGTTAGCCAGGTGACCATCTAGCTCCCTACCTACTTACCAGGTCAGACAGGTAATTATCTAGCTAGCTACCTACCTAACTACCAGGTCGGCCAGATAGCCTTTAAGGCAGCCAATTACCATCCAGGTAGTCAACATCTACACATCTGGGCATCTAACCCAGTAAGCTTCCCACGCCAGCCGGCAACCCAACTAGAGGGAAACACCGTGGCTGACTATGCATCCAGCTTAGATGGGCACCCTGCCAGTTGTCATTAAGCTAGATGGACACCTTGCCAACCATATACCAGACTGATGGACACCCATCCATCTATCAACCAGCCACTTGATCACCCAGCGAACCATCCAGTCATTAGCTAACTAAATGAACGTCGAGACAATCAGCCACCAGCTAATAAAACAGACACCCCTATCTATCTATATATACATATAAATTTATTCATTTATCTATATTTATTCAAGAGTCCTTTGTTGGAGTGGCTTTGTGAAAGTGGAGGCCGGAAATTGAGGTCAAGCTCCAGGCAGTGTAGCGCTTTAGCACTTTTCCAAGAGGACAACCAGCTGGTCCCATAGTGGTGGGGGGACAATATCGAGCGGTCAGCAACACGGGCTGTGTGGCCACGGCCTCAGAGGGAGTTACGAGGTCAACAGAGGCAACTTTTCAATAGCCCTGTGTACATACAGTACTATGGGTACAACCTGGGGTGGTAATACTAGATTTTTTTTTTTCAATATCCAACGTAGCGTTTATAATAACATGCCTAGGGAGACCTGGGGATATACTCCGGTAGATGTGCCCTTGGAATAACGGAGAATACCTCGAAAAGACCTTAAGAAGACCTGATGAACAGAGAAATCTAGGGAGGACCTGGAGAAGATCAAGACCTGGGAGTTGTTGTTTCCTCAATACCACACTCGGTATTGTTTCTCCAAACGCAAACACGACCGTTTTGGGGTATTCCATGGTAAGTACGCACGTTAGGCCGATTGCCTCATTGTATACAACATTACCAACCAGCCACCAGATCAGCTGGTGATCCAGCCAGGTGCCAGCTAGTAAAGTGGACGCCCAACCAGAAGGCCACCAGTTAGTCCAACTAGCCAGATGGGACACTAACTCGCCACGAAACAACTACACAGCTGAAAAACCAGCGCGCCAGCCTCCAACTAAACTGGCCATCTGGACTCATCCATCCTAGGGAACCGGCACGGATGGCAAAACATCCAACCACCACTTCATCAATCGGCCACGATTCATTGAACCCTGACCAAGCAGCCAGCCATGACCATGAGCGGCACCGCACCGGCCACAAATCACTGCCACAGTCTGCTGCTGACGGAACCTTCATAAGGCTGCAGGGAGACGGACGCCACACCCACATACTCCATCCCTCTTGCCCCGGCCTGACGCGGCCACGGCAGTTGCGACCAACTTTTTGTGGACGCCAGGAAGGTTTGCGGGAGGGGGGACATGCGTACCAGGTAACAGACACCGGCGAAGGGGAGACGAAACTAAGAATCAAAGGGACGATAGATACACACTGGACGTGGCATGGAGGGAGACACGACCCACGAGGTCGATTTGGCAGAAAGGAAATGCTGGGTGATAAGGGAGGATAATCCATCTAAGCATTACGCGCCCCCATTCCCTCCCCCCCTACCAGGGACGTCACAACAGGGGTATGGCAGGACGTCGTCACACTCACCCCCCCACCTCAGGGTTACCTCACCTGAGAACAACAGTCTCTGGGTTACCCACATCGACCACACCTGGTCGCCACTAAGTCGCCAGACGGACCTCCAAACCCCCCACTACTACGCTGTTTCAACAAAGGGCAGGCGGGGGTGGGCACCGCCCACTGTGAGAAGGTTAGCTGCACGACCAGCTGGTTACTTTAACAGCCAGAGTCGTCCGCCGCACGACCCCACCAAACGTCGTCATCCGGCGTACGACCACGGAAGTGGTTCATCGGAAAGAAAGGGGCTTATCACTTGAACCTAACGTCTGTGGAGCCAGCACAAGACTACCACCTGACTCCAGCCACCAGAACCAAATCTACCGGCAGAAGGGGAACCCAACCACCACGTCATTATCTAAACGTGGTCGGGATATGGAGTCCCAAGGGCGATAGGTGTAAGACTGTTGTGCATGGTTAACAGTAAGAAGCTGTGGTTGGACTGACCGGGTCAGACGCGATGACGGGGATCGGCAGGAACACCATAGGCGCCACACAGGCCACCAAGGACCTCCACGTGGGCTTCCAGTGGCGGTAGTAGAACTCCAGCCACCTCATGCCTGCAATACACAAGATCATCAGCAATACAATATTGTCTCTATACTGAACAATGGGCTAATATTACACTTGCGTCCATTGTTCCTGGCATTATTGTACAGGGGTGCCTAGTGACAGCACTAGGATCCCGATTCCTCTTTCAAGGAATAAATATTGAAAACTGAACTGAACTTCATTCCCATATCTAACCCCTAACTTCAAAACGAAGTCCCCACACTTCGTGCCTACACTTTTAGAATAGTAGTGGTGGTGTGGTAGTCTTCGTGTGGTAATGGTGGTGGTGTGATACTTATCGTGTTGTAGTAGTGGTGATGGTAGTGTGGTAGGGATAGTGTGGTGGTGTGGTAGTAGTGGTGGTGATACTTGTGACGAACAGCAACTATCGTGGTAGTAGTGGCAGTAAACATGGTGTTGATAATCTGTACGGTACAGGGGGTCACAGTAGACAACAGATCATCCAGGCTTCAATTTTACCTCAGGTTTGAGCGGGAGGTTCACAGGACCATCAACAACGACCACCTTTCCGTGGTGGATGATCACAGTTCCTCCATAGTCGCCAGTCTTAATTGGCTCATGGAAGAAATGCATTCGGTAAACCCTCACGCACTCTCGCGGACCACTCCGTTCCGGGCCGGACGCTAACGGTGGCGCCAGTGTTGCTTTTGTCACCATTACGCTCGATTTGGTACCAGTGATGTGCGAGGACTGACAAATCAGGTCTATCGCTAGATCACGTCTCTTATCAATCTTATCAGACCCACATGTAGGTACATCTCGGGTGAGGACGGTGACTCCTCGTCCTTTAGAATGTTTTTATTTTTCATCATAGCCGAGACGGCACGGGCAGCTGAGGTCATAGTTAAGGACATCCCATTAACGCTATATATACATGTATTCCCTATCCTGAGCCAGGTACCCATTTTATCGACCAACCCGTAGGGATGGACGAACAGCTGGGTTGACTGTGGGCCAACTGCCGCAACCAGGATTCGAACCTGTGCGTACGAGTCTGATGACTTCGCACAAGACCACCTTAGAGCGACCACCTCAGCCGTTGACCCATCACGTGGGTAGCGCCTCGTGCGTCCCAACCACAAGATTTTTGTTTTTAGTTTTGATTCTTTGTCAATATAGGAAGGAGAACACTTTATCGATGGCCTGGGTTAAGGATACATGGCCGCGGGTGGGTGGAGGGGCGCGTGCAGCCCTGGGCAGCGGTGGGCACATTGTGGCCCCAAATGGGCGCCCTGGAGACGGGGGCTGAGGGACCCACGTGAGGTTAAGACAAAAATTACCAACTCTATAAAATTGCTTTATTAGTTTCTATTTGGTCACATTATACATGTTTTTGAATATCATCTCTCGTCCCAGTTCCCCAGAGAGCGCAACTGATCACAGAGGAATTTGCAACCGTTCCCCCGCCCTCTTGGTGCTCCTGGCCATAGCAGACTGGCCGACCGTGATTTACGCTACTTTCCCCGGCCAAATGTCAGTGTTATGCTGTGTGCTGCACTGCTTCCGTTAGTGTTGTATGCTGACGTCTGACCTTCACACCGGGAACATATTACCTTTCGTCGCTTATAATTGTTGCTCTCTCCGCTCCCACACCTCCATTGACGCTTAGAGGATTTACAGAGTTAAAGTCAAGATATAGATTATCCGCTGATGGGCCCAGATGAAGTACTCTACAGTCCAAGCACAACCTGGCACACACGTCTTCCTTCCCATACTGTGGCGACTTTAAGGGTAATTTGTGTCGCTTACCACTGCACACGGAGCTCTGACCTGCACACACAAGTAGCGAATAACTCCTGAGGCACCAGCCTTGTTATGTTACAAGGTGGGGTTCAGGTTGTCAGCATAAACAATGCGGGTGTAATCTCACTCCGTGATAGTGTCGAGGGTTGTTGTGCCAACCCCAGAGCTCCCCTGCTACATCCTGCATTGTGGGTAAAGCTTCAGGATTTAATTCATACCTTCTCCTTGGAGCCTCATTTACTTGATAAATTTCACGCACTGCAATCAGAACAATCATTGAAAGGAAAGGGGATTTCGTTCAGGAGGTGGAGAGCAATTTCTGTAATACTTATACCTCCAGGATATTGTGTAATCCAAATCTATGACGACGCTGATTAGATATTCCTTAAAAATCAATCGAAAATAACTTCTCGAGCCAACCCGCCTGTTCGGACGCAGAAAGTTATCGGATTTGTTTTTTATCTCAGGATGATAAAAGTGACTCCACAGCTTTCACGCTCGTTTTGGAACGTCTGGTGATGAAATCTGTTTTCTCTGGTTCGCCCATAGCAGTAGCCTTTTATGGATCAACACTTCGTTTCGCTGTAAAATGTATTCCTTAGGGGTCTGTCCTGTTTCCTGTCCACTCCATCGTTTATATCAACATTCCTTAGACAGACAAGCTAGTCCACTCGCACGCCAATTCCATTCTATTATCCTTTACTTCCTACAAATTTGCTCCAAATTTTGCTCACCGTATATCTAGCGTTTCCTCAACTACACCACAAAATTTGGACAGGATTTCTTAACAGGTCAACTGAAAACGAAGTCTAACACCTCTGGAATAATAATTTCCATTATCACTATCTAAACTTGAAGACTTTTTCACCTTTTTGGATGACGACACTGCTGCTCCACTACACAGTGCGACACATGAATGTATATGGGTATCATCGTGACATCCCTTGGAAACCCAACATTTCGCAAACGGCCACGTCCGTTGTTTACACCTCTACAAAGCTCTGTTTTGTTCACATGATTCTTTCTCGCTAGTTCAATATAAAGAATTATTTCGTGCTGTGTGGAGGACTATTATCCAATCTAGGTTGGCTCTAACTATAAAGGTATATGACAGCAAACACTAGATCAATGCGATTTACTAACTACCAGTTTGATCCTGAAACCTAATCAGATTCCTCTATGCAGCCCTGCTGGTTGCATTTCCCTCTTCTATAACCATTACTTCTGCGGCCGCTCGCTATGTCCACTCCATTACCTCCCCCACAGAGTATTCCCTCCACCCCGCTGCCTCACATAATTACTAGGCGACCTTTAGCAACTCGACATTTGAGTACCAGTTTCTTTACGCACACTGCTGCACCCTTTAGAGAAGCAGGATTTCCAACTTGAAAGACATACTTTTCCTTTTTTTTTATTATTGCCCATACACGTCTGGCCTTGGTGATTACTGCAGAGACTGAACGCCGTCGAAAAATTGCCGAATGAGGAAAAATTATGAATACAGGAGACCCATACATGGGCAAAGACTGTTACAGGATGATGGTATCATGGTAGGTACCATGGCTTCACTCCCATTGCTACCATAGGCATCATGGTTCCACTCCCATCAGTGTCATTGTTCCATGGTAATTACCAATGAACAAAAAATGAACAGGTAGAACACAAGGGCCAGGACAGGATACTGTATTACAGCCAATAAGCGTGCAGCGATACATGCACGTCTGTGTATAGGTATTATGCAGCCTCACTGCGACCAGCAATATTTACAACACTGCTCCACTGACCTCCCCACACGTTCCTGAAGATGATTTGATGGACTCGAATAGGAACGTCGAGACAACCCTTGGTTGTAGGTTACACAACCTCCCAGCCTATGTTAAAAAAAAAATTAGACAACGAAATAATGTTAGAAAACCTGTCATCTGGTTGCGAGGCATGGGCTATATATAGGGTTGTACGGAGGGTGGATGTGTTGGAAATGACATGTTTGAGGACAGTATGTGGTGTGAGGTGGTTTGATCGAGTAAGTTATATAAGGTGTAAGAGATGTGTGGTAATAAAAAGTGTGTGGTTGAGAGAGCAGAAAAGGGTGTGTTGAAATGTCTGGACATATGGAACGAATGAGCGAGGAAAAGTCGACAGAGAGGATATATGTGTCAGAGGTGGATGGAACAAGGAGAAGCGGGAGACCAAACTGCAGGTGGAAGGACGGAGTGAGATTTTGCGCGACCAGGGCCTGAACATGCAGGAGGGTGAAAGGCGTGCACGGAAAATTATGAACTGGAATGATGTGGTATACTTGGGTCAATGTGCCGTCTATGAACTGAACCAGGGCGTATGAAGCGTCTGGGGTAAACCATGGAAAGGTCTGTGGGGCCTGGATGTGGATAGGGAGCTGTGGTTTCGATACGTTACACATGACAGTTCGTGTATGGATGTAAGCGGATGTACCGTTTGTTTCCTGGCGCTACCTCTCTAACGCGGGAAACAACGGTCAAGTATCATTAATATATATTCATACACACGACAAATGGAACGGGTTCGAATCAATTGCTGCTGGAGGGCATTGTGTTCTGTGAAAGAGCCCGTTCCTATTGTGTGTTCATATACCTCCACGTGTGGCAGCAAGTTCGGTAAAAATGCAGACTACTGGTAATGTGAGCCTGACGGGTTATGCCCGGTCTACACCCCGTTGCTCATGGACGTGAGACCAAGGGTATTCGATTATCAGCAACAGAATAGTCATTCCTTATAACGGGCACCATAGACGAGCGGTTAGCGTATTAGTTACCACATAAATGGTACGTGCTTTGAATCCGTGCTGCGAGAGTACATTATGAGAGTGCACGTTCATTTGGATTATACACGTGTTGGAAATAGACGTGCACTTTTTCAAAGCACGTACCATTTGTTTGGTAGCTGGGTACAGTAACCACTCTGTGTGTGTGTATATATATATATATATAATAGAGTAATCTTTGAGGAACTGCACAGCTAAAGGGTTAAACGGTATTGTTCTAAACGACCACCCTTAGTGACCACATCAATTATCTAGAGCAGTGGTTCCCAAACCTTTTTCTGCCATTTCCCCCTGCACCCAGTTCAACCATCCAGATTTCCCCCTTCATGTGTACGAGGGAA
>JAYMFT010206522.1:0-11583 GCA_038088735.1 Panulirus argus | reverse complement strand
CCCCCGCTCCCTCCCCTTTCAGTCGCCTTTTACGACACGCAGGGAATACGTGGGAAGTATTCTTTCTCTCCTATCCCAGGGATATATATATATATATATATATATTCATTTTTCTATCTATCTATCTATCTACCCACTGATAGGTCTTTCTAGTCTTTAGCAAAAGGCATATCTAACAACTTGTGTCGCTCTACCTTTCCTTCACCTTTCCGTTCTGACGGTACTACAGCTGTCTATGCCGTAGACAAACCAATTCTCTCTGTTTCCCTAATATTCCTCTTACTAATCCTATGACTCTTCCCGTAACCTCTTTTCGGACTGTTCAAAAAGCGGTTCTTTCTCTGGACACAAGTAAGGCTTATGGACTTGAAGTCATCCATCCCTGTATCCTAAAAGAATGTGCCTCTGAACTTGCACCTGTGCTTGCTCGTCTGCTCCGTTTCTGTATAAAAACAAAGAATTTTTCCTTCTTTTTGGAAGCATGCACTGATACATCCCATCCCTAAAAAGGTTGGCCGTTCTGACCCCTCTAACTATTGTCCTGTTGCTTTGGCATCTACCATTTCCAAAGTCTTTGAATCCATCCTCAACTCGCATATCCTTAAACTCCTTTGAAAATTACAGTCTTCTTTCTAATCAACAGTATGGCTTCCGTAATGCGCGATCCATTGGTGATACTCTTTCCTATCTTACTAATGTATAATTATCATCCCTGAAAGATTTTGGGGAGTCATGTGTAATTGCCCTTGACATATCCAAGGTTTTTGGCAGGATGTGGCATCGGGGTCTCATCTCTAAGCTCCCTTCTTTTGGCTTCCGTCTCTAACTTTGCTCCTTCATATCTAGCCTCCTCTCCGGCCGGTCTATCTCTGTGGTTGTTAATGGATCAGCCTCCCCCCTTTTTCTCCATCAATGGCGGTGTCTCTCAAGGGTTTTTCCTGTCCCCTACACTTTTTCTCCTTTTTTCTACGAGTTTCTCTTCCACAAATAATCACATGCACTCATACGCTGACGACTCAACACTGCATTCATCCACATCCTTCATTTCTGCTTCCTCTTCTCTTACTCGGTCTATATCTCGTCTTGACACGGCCTCCTCAATAAACTCAAACTTGGACAAGATATCCCAGCAGGGTGGAAAAAATCTAGTTACTTTTAATACCTCTATGACCCAATTTCTACCCATCTCTCATTACAACTCTCGTCTTTCCTTTGACAGTTCTGTAATTTCACCTCTTGACTCAATGAACATACTTGGTATCAATGTAACATCCACTATTTCGTGGAAGCTAAGTCTGCCTCTAAAAAACTGTCCTGTTTAGATGTCGAAACGTCGTTTCTTCTGAACAGTTATTCCTTTTTTTTTTTATGATGAAGGTTCCAAAAGTTCATGTCAAGGCGGGGCCCTAATTGAATATAGAGAGAATTAAGAAACGGAAAAAAGAAAAGACAGGGAAAGTATTTAAGAATTTTTGAGAAAGTGAAAGACCAGTCTTTTGAAATATACCAGGTCATAGTTACTGGAAAAGATATGAAAAGGTAGAGAGTTCCAAAGCTTCGACGTATAGTGAAAGAAGCAGTTATCAGAACGTCAAACCCTTCAGTTGCCGATGGCCACTCCATAATCATGTGGCGCTACAGCTTGCCGAGTATTGCGTGGTGTAGCTAGTGGTGTGGGCTCACAAGCAGCCAGCTCTGGGAAGTAAAAGTCAAAGTAATACCTATAGAAGAGGGATAATAAACCAACATTGCGGCGCAGGGCAAGGGGGTCAAGTCTGGAAGTTAGCATGGGACAGTTTATAATTCGTACCGCTTTCGACTCAACTCTGTCAAGTATAGAAACAGAGCTAGAACCACCCCAAATGTGAGAGTAGTATGGACCTGAATTCTGTCCCTTGTATGAACGAAGCAACTTTCAGAAGAGAATAAGTTGCGACATTTGAACTGGACACCCCGTTTCTTAGAGGTAGATGTAGCTATTCCCATAATGTGGGGTTTCCAAGAAAGAGTGGATGTTACAGTAATACCAAGTATGTTCATTGAGTCAAGAGGTGGAATTACAGAACTTTATACAAAATACTGATTCGTCCTTATATGGAGTACCTCTCTCACATCTGGGGTGGTTCTAGCTCTGTTTCCTTACTTGACAAAGTTGAGTCCAAAGCGGTCGAGCTATCCACTCATATACACACATATATGCACAATGCATACATATACATACCAATATATACATAGTTACATACATACACATACATATGCATATGCACAAATACACATGTACATATTCATACTTGCTTGCCTTCGTCCATTCCCGGCGCAGCCCCAGCCCACAAAAAACAGCATCGCCACCCGTTGCGTCAGCGAGTTGGTGCCAGGAAACACTAAAATAAGGCCACAACCTCTCACACTCAGTCTCTAGCTGTCATGTGTAATGCACCGAAACCACAGCTCCCTATCCACATCCAGGCCCTGCGGACCTTTCCATGGTTTACCATAGACGTTTCACAAGCCCTGGTTCAGTCCATTGACAGCATGTCGACCCCAGTATACCACATCATTCCATTTCAATCTTTTCTGTGCACGCCTTTCACCCTCCTGCATGCTCAGGCCCCGATCGTTCAAAATCTTTTTCACTCCAAACTTCCACCTCCAATTTGGTCTCCCGCTTGTCCTTGTTCCCTCCACCTCTAACGCATATACCCTCTTTGTCAACCTTTCCTCATTCATTCTCTCCATATGTCCAAACCATTTCAACAGCGGTAACGGGGACAATAGAAATACACTGTATAAACGACAGCGGTAACGGGGACAGTAGAAGACTAATGTGCAGCAGTGGGGAGTCGGTGATAGCTTAAAAAAACTGCTGAGCAGAATTACATTTTCTTGTCGAGTTAAACTTTCTTCTTTTTTTTTTTCCTAACAGGCAACCCAGTCGTGGGCCAATCAGGCCTCCTGTTGTCTGTCTTTCTCATGTAAGCTCATGTAAACATGTAAATTACATTCTTTTTATTACGTGACATCTCTCTTACCCTTACATAACTTACTCGATCAAACCACCTTATACCACATATTGTCCTTAAACATTTCATTTCCAACACATCTACCCTCCTCCGTACGACCCTATTTATAGCCCACACCTCGTAACCATATAATATTGTTGGAATTACTATTCCTTCAAACATACCCATTTTTACTTTCGGAGATAATGTTCTCTCTTTCCACACATTCTTCATCGCTCCCAGAATCTTTGCCCCCTTCCCCATCCTGTGACTCACTTCCGGGCTTCAGTGATTACATTCGCTGCTAAGTCCACTCCCAGATATCTAAAACACTTCACTTCCTCCAATTTTACCTCATTCAAGCTTACATCCCAACTAACTTATCCCTCAACCCTGCTGAACCTAATAACTTTTCTCTTATTCGTATTTACTCTGAACTGTTTCCTTTCACATACTTTTCCAAACCCAGTCACCAACTTCTGCAAATTCTCACTCGAATCAGCCACCAGTGCTGAATCATCGGCGAACAACAATTGACTCACTTCCCAGACCCTCTCATCCCCAACAGACTGCATACTCGCCCCTCTCTCCAAAACTCTTGCACTTACCTCCGTAACCACCTCATCCATAAACAAATCATGCAACCATGGGGACATGACACACCCTTGCCGCAGACCAACCTTTACTGGGAACCAACCACTCTCCTCTTTTCCTACTCGTACTCATGCAAAATACCCTTGATAAAACTTCTTACTGCTTCTAGCAGGTTACCTCCCACACCATATATTCTTAAGACCTTCCACAAAGCATCTCTGTCAACCCTACCATATGCCTTCTCCAGATCCATAAATGCCACATACAAATCCATCTGTTTTTCCAAGTATTTTTCAGATAAAATCTTCAAATCAAACACCTGATCCACACATCCTCTACCACTTTTAAAGCCACACTTATTAAGAATAAGATGAACATGAGAATACCCCAGTTCACGGGAGGCAACCAATCTTACCTGATAGACAAGTGGGCGAGCGACAGATTTCTCGTCCCAGTTGAAGGCTGCCAGACTCTGGTAACCTGATGGTGATACACAACAGATGATGTCTCATGTGGTCACACAACAGAAGCAGAACAGAGATGTAATCATCACAGATGCAGACATAAAAACGTGTAAGACAGTCATAGGCAAAACAACAGCATATTTACTTCCGCGTTACTCTCATCTATGGTTAAGTGTAATTACCACCTTGATTAAAGTTTTGCTGTATGTTAATGTGACAAGTGTAGAATTATGGTCTAACGGTCATAGGATTTTCACAGTGCATATTATTCGTTAAAGTGGAATTGGGTATTATCAGGAAAGAAAACACGTAATGAATTCTAATGCATATATTTTGAATCATATACGTGAGGAGGTAAATGTTGTCGGTCAATCACACCGTTGTCATCCATGCCAATAACAACAGTACTATAAAAATAAATTTATGTTGTTTAGCACTTTCCCCGCTCATGGGTACACAGGAATAAAAGGGATTTCAAACGGCAGCAGACGATTGGGGCCTTTAAGGGGTGTTTTTGATAGTGAAAGATATCCGAAACTCATAGGGTAGTGTAGTAAGAGACGAAAATCGTGTTGATGTTTTAAAGAGAAACACCAGGAAGATAAACATGTAACTAAGCAGACGAAGTTTTTGATAATTTCTATATAGCTGTAATACATCAGCTTTTATCCTTCTCTCTTCTAAGCTAAGTTTAAGTCGTTTAGATGACTCTCATAGGATTTGTTTCTACGGACTATATCAACATGCTGTTGGTCTCCCGCCTCCTTCATTTCTGATACGTCTGACAACACACTTACCTTTGACGTCGGCGTCCTCGCTGCCCAGGACCCCGTGACCCACACTTACCTATGAAGTAGACCTCTCCACTGCCCGGGACTCCGTGACCTGTCAGGCTGTCAAAAGACTTCGGTTTACCGCTGCCCTGGAGCATGACCAGTACTTGAGTCCACCCAGTGTCGCCCTTGACCTCCGACAGATCACACCACACCTATCAAGGACGAAGTAGAATGTAGCAATCGAACCGGGTACTGATTGCTGAGCAAC
Organism: Panulirus argus; assembly: GCA_038088735.1. Lineage (NCBI taxonomy): Eukaryota > Metazoa > Arthropoda > Malacostraca > Decapoda > Palinuridae > Panulirus > Panulirus argus. The sequence continues at coordinate 6,482 of JAYMFT010206522.1, read as the reverse complement.
CAGGTACTGATTGCTGAGCAACCAGGTAATATTTCTTGTACAACTAAATATTGATTCCTGATCAACCAGTAACTGATCCTAAGCAACCAATAATGATTCTTGAGCAACCAGGTACTGATTCCTGAGCAACCAGGTACTGATTCCTGTCCAACCAGGTACTGATTCTTGAGCAGCAGTAATCCAGATTAAATCTGTGTTGAAACTAGTCTTTCCAGGTGAAAATGTGAAGCGTGGAAACTTCTGTTTAACCTCTCACGTCACATAATACTGTATACTGAAATTATTTTCCTTTTCATATAATGAAATATCTTACTTTTTATATGAATTTATTGGCTGGAGGTTTCTCCCCGTGTGTGTTTAAGTATGTCAGCCAGTAAGTGTGCGATTAGTCTTTGTAATTATTATTTGTGTGTTACGAGGAGAGAATCTACACTCGTGTTGCCCCATCTCTTAAACTTAAGTATATGTGACATGTATTAAATCTTATTTGTTTGTGTATTTATACACACACACACACACACACACACACACCTATAACCTAACCTAACCTAAACTAAGTCAAATACTCACTTATCGACCAGCCCCGAGCGGAGGATGAACAGGTGGAATTGGCTGTAGGCTGATTGCTACTCCCTGGAATCAAGCCCATACGGGCCCGTGCTGAATTAACTGTGTATATGTGTGTGTGTGTGTGTGTGTGTGTGTGTGTGTGTGTGTGTTAAGTGGGATAAATCTATACTATATGCATACTAGACCAATGTAAAGTACCAAAATTGACCGCTTCCATTTTCCTTGCACTTTTCTTTGGAAGTAAAAGCAAAGGAGTTATTTCAGCCGCATTATCGTACTTTCAACCTCTATTTCAACTTATTTTCAACTAGGAAAATTGCACAGGAGAAATAAATCTTAATTGACGTCTATGACATTAAGCATATTCTTTCTTTCGTTATCATGTGGTCTTATCATTAATTATATGGCTTTTTTAATCAAATATTTTTTTTGTGTGATATGAGAGGAAAATTTTGCCGTAATTACATTTCTTTTTTTTTTTCATGTTCCAAACTATGACGCCATTCTTATTTTCTAGTACTTATATTTCAGCATAAGATATGGGTACAAGCGTGATCACGGATCATGAAAATGAAATCGGTGATCTAGTCATCTCCGACCGAAATGTTTGCAGATATGTTATTCGTGAGACAAATCGTTCCATTATGCAAACGATGTGTGACACGTTCTTTGCTTCCGGTGATAAGAGGCCCTCCTGGTCCTCAGGTAAGAGTGTGGAGACTTCTTTCGTACTACTTTCCTTTGATTTTATCTTCCGACGACACTACAGCTGTCTCTCCCAACGACAAAAAAGAAGCATTTCTTTTTTTTGGGGGTACCCTATTTTCCCCCTGACTCCACCTTGCATGACTCTTTACTAATCCTATGTTTTTCCTTGTACAGTTCAAAAAGCTTTCTCCTCTCTCTCTCTCTCTCTCTCTCTCTCTCTCTCTCTCTCTCTCTGGACACAAACATGGCATGAGGACCACATGGTATTTCTCCTCACGCATTGAAATAGTGTGAATCTGGACTCGCGCCCATGCTTGCTGTCTCTTCTTTCCAGTTTCTGCTTAAAAGCTAGAAATTTTCCTTCGTTCTGGAAGCCTATGGTGGTAAAGCCTTTTTCAAAAAAGAAAAATTCGCCATAAGTCTTCCAGTTATTGCCATGTTGCTCTGACTTTTATTATTGCTAAAGTCTTCATTTGGATGCTCAACTTCCATTTTCTGAAACATCTTGAATGTCACAGTTCTCCCTCCGACCACCGGTATGGATTTCCCAAGGCGAGATCCAGTGTGACATCCCTCCTTGTCTTACTAATGTCTGGTAATCCTTTCTAAGAGACTCTGGAGAATCCTATTAGTCCATCGCCTGATCCCCTAAAATTCTCTTCTTTTCCTCTTGTTTTTAGGTCAGTGTTTACCTTGTAACATGTTCAGTTCTGAGAAATGTAAACCCACACTTACTTAGTCCATCAAATTCTTGAAAAATTAATGTCAATTATTGTCACATATCTATCAGTCTACATATGAAAAGGATCTATACATTTCATATTTCATCTAAACGATTTTTTTTATTTTGTTTTTCTATTATGGTCTTTCTTATAAGTCCAAAAAGTTATATGTGAATATGATTTGGCAATTTACCGTTTTCAGAAACATGGATATTGTCTGTGCTGAACTAAGTTTTTGTAAAGAAAAACATGCAACTGAAACGCCATATAGTCTGCAACAATATTGTTATTGAGGAAATAGGTAATGGAAAATGTGTCCTAATCTATGACGGAACAGCCATATATTGTTCCTTCATTTCACTGCAAAATTCATCACATTACCTAAGAAGTATGCTGTCTTGGTTGTGCTGACCATGCACCAAATCTCATAATCTTTTGTAAAAGGAAATACATTTCATTGAATGTTTCCCTGATAATGTATCTACCAAAGAAGTATTAATTATGAAATGTATACTTGCGACAAAGCTTCAATTCTAGAATGGTATTCACAAAGAATAACCATCCCTTTTTAGTGGAGATTTGCTTGATTTTCAAAACCGGGTATCAATGTTACACGTTTCTCTTGAAATAATCTTCAACACACTATAAAAGAATTACATCAAATACACGATTCAATGCATCGTTAATGTAATGTACACCTGGCACACTTTTCGCAGCAAACATTAAAATATATCACGTGTCCTCGTATTTATGAAAAATGTCGGTATTGGATCCTGTCTGAATATAGAACTTTTAATCGTATTGCCATTTGATGTCAGTTTGTTCTACATAAGTGCATTTATAAATGATAAATTATTATTTCCATCAGAACCGTCACCCATTATCTATTTGTGGTATGGTTGTGTTTTCGCAAGCGTAGGAGCAACGACGTGCATCACAGCCTGAAGTCCTGCAGATCTACACCCAAAGCGTCTAGTAAAGCAAGATGAACAGCCGCCGCAATGCTTGTACTCAGTGAGTGATTAAGGAGCAGGATCTTTGTCCGGTCGTATATGAATAGCAACTTAGTTATGTTTAATGCCTGTAGGTTAGTTATGTTTGACTCCTCCACCCAACATAATAAACATACCTGGTAACACCAATCTATCTTTGAACATCATATTTCATAAATATCTAAGTCTCCCTCGAAGAAACTGGAAGTCCTTTTCGATGCCGAAAATTATTTTCCGAGCATTTGATTTGGTAATTCAAAAGTTTGACTCGTCCTTGTATGGAGGTTCATACTTGTAGGAAGGTTCGTACTTTTAGGGAGGTTTATGAGTCTATAGCAATTCGTGCTATTGCCTGGCCCAGCCTGGCCTCAGCGTAAATCACTTGCCTGCCCTACGACGGCGCTGGTTCTCTTTCCCTCTTCTCTGGATAATACGGTGGTTTACGCTCGCAAGAAATGGCTGCTTGTGTTCCTACGAGAGTAGCTGGACACATGATACCCTTCGAGCCACAGTGTTATAGGATTACTGTGTCCATTGGCAACTCAGAGGTAGGTCGTTATGATGTCTCGTTCCCCTACGCCGGAAAACATTTGACCATGTCATAGTCTTTCGTAACAACTTCTAAAATGTAGATTGTCTAATCTTCCAAAACCACAATATGATTTTTTTTACTCTTTATTTACTCTTCTATAGTTTTAGCCCTTTTGAACGTATTTCATTTAAGGCCTGGCCTCGAAATAGATCGATCTTCTGACCAAACCTTACAACGTAGAAAGAAATTATAAACATAACGAGTTGGAGATGGGGGACTGTTACTTAGCACCTGACGATGAGCATAGATTTAGTGTATGATGTCTTGTGAGTAACGCGGAACATGGCGTTTATGAGGCTTTGACAAGGGATAACATAAAGTGTCGTAATTTCTTTATCCAGTCAGCTGTAATCCACAATGTAAACATGAAAAATGATTTTCATGTAATCATGACAGGGATTGTTTTGGCGTGCACAACTACTTGCAGATCATATCATGTAGAACAGAACCAAAAAGAACAAGGTATTTCATATACTGCAGCATATTACTGGCGTATACATGTCATCATCTTGTGAAATCATTTATGAAAAAATCCTTTAGTCGTTTGCGTCAAGGACTTAAAAACTTGAGATAGGTGCCTACTTTAGATATAACTTCAGTGAAGTTATAAGCAATAGTTTTCGAGGAATGGATTGATTTTCTGACAATAAATTCGTATGACAAGAGAATGTATGCTGCAGGAGAAATAATGTTCGAGTGAGTGTTCAGTTACCTTCCCACAGTGATAACACCTCTCCTCCCGTCCCGTGTTTACTGCGAGTTCCCGCACGCCGGGGTATCCCGGCTGCAGGCAAGATTTATGAGGTGATTCACAGTATATGACTTCATGTTACCGCTTGGCAGATGCTGATGCAGTCTCGAGGTTTCTTTATTCTGCCAGCATGAGATCTTGCGCGTCCATCCCCTCATGGTCTTGTTTGACAAGTTTGGCTCCATAGTTTGGTTTTCAGTTTCCATGATTGCACCACATGGCTAGGTTCTTATGTTTAATAATAATACCCCCCCCCCACTTTAATCTGTGATGTTTAAAGATTGGAACAGGCATATGTTAAGTTACGAAATTGATATTGACCTGAACTTGTTTATATATCATATTCCATGGATTGTAATAAGGATTCAAATGGAAGGATCATCTTTTTCTTGTGGTTGCCTTTTGCATATTCCTAGGAACCGAGTATAAACAGTATCTACGTTTGTAATGTCGAAGCATGATTTGATATTCTCCAGTTGACTGCAGCTCCTGGACAGGTGAATGCTGCCCCTGCAAGACCAGTTTCCTGGTCGAAGGATTCTTCGTTTGAATAAAAGATTGCATAAGGAGATATGTGTGTGCGTTCCTGAACGAGACTGCTTGTTTTAGGAGCGAGGGCTTTGCAGGTGTATTTACACTGTGTGGAGAATGTTCGTAGGCCAGCAAAGGGGTACCATATTGGAGTTACCAGATAGTTAGGAGATGTGTCGTCTTTACCTGCTCCAAAGTCTAGATGAACTACACGTAACTGCCTATTTGAAATTACTTATCTTTATTGTATGGGGAACTTTTTACAATCGCGGGCCCCATCTCTAAAACCATCTCCACTATCATAAAACTTTTCAAACATGTATGCTGTCTGCATTTACTATGTCCTCATGCAGTTTGTTCCATTCCTCCACTACCCTTGTACTATAAAAGTGATTCTTTATGTCCTTTCCTTTCTAACAAGTTTCTTCTTAGATTTCATGCTGAGGTTTCTGGCTGCTGTATTGCTGCATCTTTTAAGAACTGCTCACCATCCACCTCAAGCTGATTCAGAATCTTAAAGAATGTAATCAGGTCAGCCCTCATTCTTCTCTTCCATATTGAGCAAATTTAAGGTCTTTCCCTATACTCAGCTTTCTTAATTCTGGTGCCATCTTTGGTGCCCTCCTCTCAACCATATATATTAATCTTTTGTACTTCTTTAACTACAGTGAGCAAATCTGAGAAGTAAAATATAGTTGTGGACTCATGTACAACGTGAACAGCTTACCGAATATTCCCTTACCCATATACACGTACTTGGAACAGCAGACTTTTGTCTTGTTCGTTAATTTCCTAAAGTGGGAATCTGGCGACAAGTTAGAGACGATGTCATTTCCAAGTCTCTATCATACACACACATTCAAGCAGTTTATTTTTTCGTCTATCACGTATCAGACCAACTTTTGAATCTGTTCAGGGACCCTCGTAAGGTGATACAATCTTCCTCGGTCTTCTCTTCCTTTTGACTTTTGCGCCATCAGCAAACATACTTCGTCCTTTTCTTCTGGCTAGTCATTCACATAGACCACGAAGAGTAACGATGATCTCCACCCATGTCGAGAAGGCTCCTTTAACGTGTGTTCTTTGTCTCTTTCCGGTAAGATAATCTTAGATCCTTCGAAAAAGTATTCTACTTATTCCTGCAATGTGATCCAGGTTCTTAATGAGCCTCCCATATGGCGCATTGTCAGGTGCCTCCTAACAGTCCAGACACAAGCAACCCACAAGAAACAAGCATCTCTAAAACCGTTTTCTCTCTCACTTAAGTATTTTTGTTTTTTTCTGCAAGAGGTCTTCCATTTTGCTTTCTGCTTACCTTTTCCATTACCTCTCACACCTCACTCGTCAGGGAGAATGGTCGTAGCTCATCACCTCTTCCCGGTATCTTTTCCTTAGGGCGATGTGTAACGATTATCCTCTTCCACTCGCTTGGCATTCTACGTTTCTCCACCTTCTTGGTTTATCAAGTCTATCTACACACAGCGGTTCTCACGTATTGTGGAGTTTCCTTAGTACTCGGAGCCTTGTACGGGTCAAGACCCTTTAGTATTCTCTCTCTCTCTCTCTCTCTTCTCTCTCTCTCTCTCTCTCTCTCTCTCTCTCTCTCTCTCTCTTCT
>JAYMFT010206511.1:0-11583 GCA_038088735.1 Panulirus argus | reverse complement strand
GGAATTTACTTCCTTACACTCTATCACACACTCCCACAGCTCCTACTTCAAGAGTAGTGCTACTCCTTCCTAAGCTCTTGTCCTCCTACCAACCCCTAACTTCACTCCCAAGACATTTCTAAACCATTCTTCCTCTTTTCCCTTGAGATTCGTTTCACTCAGAGTTAGAACATCCAGGTTTCTTTCCTCAAACATACTACCTATCTCTCCTTTCTTCTCATTTTGGTTACATCCGCACACATTCAGACACCCTAGTCTGAGCCTTTGAGGAGGATGAGCACTCCCCGCTTGACTCCTGTTTCCTCTTTTAGAAACTGAAATACAAGAAGGGATGGGTTTCCAGCCCCCACCTTCTGCCCCATTTAGTCACCTTCTACGACACATAGGGAATACGTGGGAAGTATTCTTTCTCTCCTATCCCCAGGGGTCTGTGGAGCCTGAATGTGGATAGGGGGCTGGGATTTAGGTGCATTGCACATGACAGCTAGAGACTGAAAGTGAGCAAATGTGTCCTTTTATCGTCTGTTTCCTGGCGCTACCTCGCTGATGCAGGGGGTGGCAATGCTGTTTCTTGTGGGGCGGGGTGGTGCCAGGAATGCATGGAGGCGAGGAAGTATGAATATATACATGTGTATGTGTATGTAAATGTAAGTATATATGCATATGATGACATACATACGTATGTATTGTGCATATGAGAGGATGAGTCTTTCTTCGTCTGTTTCCTGGTGCAACCTCACTGATGTGGGAAACAGCAATCAAGTATAACAATAAATAAATATAAAAAGTAAGGGAAAACACTAAAAGCAATACAAATTAACAATATTATGACTGGTAGCATGAGCTACATCCTAAATACAAAGTGTGGATACAGATATACAGAAAAACTCAGCTTAGGAAATACAGTAGAACAATATCAAACGACATAGGAATAGAGACAGTCCATCAATAAACACACAAAGTAGGGCCAAGCAAGACCATTATTGTCCGGATGTGGAGTTGAGGTCAGGTGAGGCTCATGTGATTCTCTTTGAACTTCGTAACCCGGGACAGGGTAGGTCAGTGATGCGTCACCCCTGTCCTAAAATGGTGGACTCAGTAGCTTGTGGCAGGTCAGTGACGTGCTTCACCTGTCCTACAATGGCATTAGGTCTACGTCGTATTGGCAGGCCATCAAAGAGCTGTATGGTGGTGGTTATGCATGTCTGTATGTTGATGACAGGTGCTTTCTCCCTAATGAGAATGACTTCTAATATCTGTAATCTCCTCTGATCACACCAAAATCATTACTAAAGGGAAGAGAGGTTGACAAAGAGGATACATGTGTCTGAAATGGTGGGGACAAACAGGGGGAGACAAACTGGAGATGGAAGAATGGAATGAAAATGTTTTGAGTGTTCAGGGGCCTGAGCATGCAGGAGAGAGAAAGGTGTGCACAGGATAGAGTAAATTGGTGTGATGTGGTATACAGGACTGAGCTAGGGCATATGTAGCAATCTGGGAAACCATGGAAAGGTCCGTAGAGCCTGGTTGTGGATGGGTTGCTGTGGTTTCGATGCATTATACATAATGGTTGGAGAATGGAAGTGAGCAAATACAGCCTTTCTTCATCTATTCCTGGCACTAACTCACTAACATAATTAATGGCATACAAGTGTGAAAAAATCATGACAACACTCATACAGTACAACTTCACATAATGTCTTTCAAATACCTAAATAATGAAGAAAACACACTTAAAAGAAAAAAAGATAAATAAATCACTAAGTGGGTGGCAGATGTCAGCTGAATATGTCACTGTTTATGTGTGAAGTTTCAGCCTGCTAACAAAAGGGAGCAGCATCTTTTTGGACCCTGGCATTACTTCCTGGTTGGTGGAGGGATGGCAATCCACAAGGGCTGCACGAACTGTTTTTTGACAACTTTGGGCTATAGCCATATTTAGCAGAGAGAAGGAATAATGTGTATTATGAGTTTAGTCACAACTGGCAGCCAAAGGGTTGAAGAAGGATGGCACAGATTTGTATCTGGTAAAAGTACACAAATGCAGGTACTAATACAAAGGAATACAAAGGAACTAAAATGGTTACAGACCATTGGGTCCTTTCGTGGCTGTTTGTGATGACGGAAGATATCAGAAACTCTGATGTTAGTGTAGTAAAAGTTAGTAATACAGTTAATTCAAAGATAATAACCAGCAATCTGTCAATTTGACTAAGACAAGGCAAATAATGCAAGTTGTGGACTTGAAGGGAAATATCTATCAAGTCTAATCTTAAATGTATCTATTAGTAATGCTTTCAACTTCTCCAACATGAGAGTTGAAGAAAATGTACTTGCCCACGAGTTTGTATCTATTACTACAAGTGAAGTCAAATGAATCATGTTTTAAGTAACTTGATAGATCAAGATCACCAAAGCCTTTGATAATTTTGAATACTTGTATTAGATCATTTCTTAACCTTCTCTTTTATAAGCTAAATAAATCAAGGTAATTTAATCAGCTCTCAGAGGATTTGCTTCTCAGTCCAAACATCATCTTGATAGCTCAAAGCTGCACTCTGTCCATTATCTGTCTTTTTTAGGTGGAGTGATCAAAATTGATCTTAATATCGAAGATGGGGATGATCCAATAAACTGTAAAGAGCATGGATGATTTCCCTAGACTTAAATTCAAAATCCTTACCTATGAATCCCAGAATTTTGTTTGCTCTTTTCACTACTTCTGTGTAAATCTTATGTGGTTTTAGGTCACTGGATATCATCATGCCTTAGTGTTTTTCCTTATCCAAATTCTGCAGTTCAACAAAATTCATAGTGTAGCTTGCCTTTCCACTTTTACTACCGATATATAAAACTTTAAAAATCAATATTAAAATTCATTTGCCACTTGCGAGCCCTGTTCATCAGTTTGGATAGTTAGTTTGAAGCTGCAGACACTCAAGTTCATTTGTAGATTTATTTCCCAGCTTTGTATCATCCATGAATTTTGATATCTTGCCATGCAACCCATTATCAATGGCATTAATTTACATATGAGAAAGAAAACCGGTTCCAGGACTTGTCCTTGTGGCACACCACTTGTTACATCCAACCATTCCGAGGCTTGACCATTAATAACAACTCTATGTTTATGGCCCGTCAATCAATTTCCAATCCACTGAAGTACAACCATCAATGCCATGTAACTTAAGTTTTGCTTTTAACCTCTGATGCAGAACCTTCTATCTATCTATCTATATCTCTGATGCATGTTCCCTCCTGGAAATCCTGTAAGTGGGTGGTAATGGCAAAAGTCTCCATAACTAATGAATCCCAGTGAACCTTATCAAATGCTTTTGGAAAAGCATAGGTAGATGAAATCAACTGCTGTAATTTTCATTACTGCTTTTACTTTGAAAAATAAGTGTTAATGCACTAAACTGAAATTTATGAAACTTTACACAAGGGAGAGAAATGGACAATGCTTTTCTAGATTTTGCAAAAGCATTTGACAAAATGAATAATGGAGAGCTACTAGAAAAAATTGCAACACAAAACATCTAAGGCAAATTGGAAATGTGGATTAGAGATTTTAACCATGAAAAACCTCAGAGTAGTAGCAAATGGAACCATGTGCAATCTAGATGCTTTTTAGGTGTACCACAAAGAAAAACATTAACTGCCATACTTTCTCTAATCATGATGTCAAACACAAACAAGGATGTGATAAAAGGTACAATAAGATGTTTTGTAAATGACACAATAGGTAAAACCAAGGGTAATGAAAGAAAATCATCAGAAACTACAGAGATCTGGATAATAAATACAATGAGCTGATGAATTTAATGGGGAGAAATCTTTGGGGTAATTAAAAATACATCAGCACCTTCTCACAAAGGCCCAACAGGAAAAGAAATTGTAAGGAAAATGCCAAAAGACTTGGGAGTTACTGTAAGTGTAAAACCTGAATTAAGGAATATATGAATAAGAACTGCTTTTAGCCAATCAATGTGTGGTGTGATAATATGAACCTTCACAACAAGGGACAGTGCCAATAATACATCTGTTTACTGTATATATAAAAAGTATAGTAAAATATTCTTGTAATTTGTATCCACCAGTTAAACAGATAAAAATAAACAAACTAAAAGAATACAGGAACATCTCACATGTAAAACTAGGGAACTGGAGCATGTGAACAATTGTGAGAGGCTGATAAAGCTTCAGCTACACAGTCTGATGAGAAGACAGCATTACATGATTAAATATGCTTGGCAGTATATACAAAGAAAAAACAAATAGTTTTAATTCTGTAACTCTCTCAACAAGGAACAGAAAGAACTATAAAAAGAAAAGGAAGATAAAAAACATTCAAATCAAGACTTACTCTTAGGAACATATAATGAGTTACTGGATGAAAATACAGGAACACCTAACAAAGACACTTGAACAATTATTCTGTAAAATTCAAGGAGAAATATAAACATAAATGTGCAAAAAACAAGATAATAAATGGAATCAACAATGAAAGGGTCAAAGAGGGAAGTGATAACTGGTAGCAATGAAGTGAGGAGGAGATGGAGTATTTTGAAAGATTGTTGAATGGCAGATGTAAAGTGTTCGGGTCAGGGTGTTATGTGAAGTGAGAGAGTTATGGAGAGTGATTCGTTGAAAAGGGAAGAAGTAATGAAAGCCTTACATAGAGCAAAATGTGGTAAGGTGGCTGGAGTGAATGGTACTGCAAGTGAATTCTTTAAGAAAGGGGGTGAATGTGCTGTTGATTGGTTTGTTAGGATTTTCAGTGCAAGTATAGATCATGGTTAGATGCCTGAGGATCGGCAGAATGCATGTATAGTGCCACTGTATAAAGGTGAGGAGGATAAAGATGAGTGTTCAAACTCCAGAGGTATAAGCTTGCTGAGTGTCCCTGTTAAGCTGTATGGAGGAGTAGTGATTGTAGAGACCATCAGATTAAGGAGGGACATGTGGTTTCATAAGTGGTAGAGGATGTGTGGATCAGGTGTTTGCTTTAGAGAATAAGTATGAGAAATATTTAGAGAAACATATGGATTTGTGTGTAGCATTTATGTACTTGGAGAAAGCATATGATAGGTTTGATAGAGGCATCTTGTGGATGGTCTTCAGAATACACAGTGTGGGGGGAAAGCTGCTGAAGAAGTGTTTTTATTAAGATAGTAATGCATGCATATGAGTATGAAGAGAGAAGTGTGAATGGTTATAAGTGAGAAGTGGTCTGTGGCATGACGGCTAGGGAATGGATGTGAACAAGTATGAAAGAAGAAATAAACATGGATCACCTACAAATAATGTAAAATGGTTAAAAATATTGTTAGATGAACTTAAAGTGGAAGACTGTAACACTGCAGCAAAGTGAAACAGTCATTCAAGAAGAGAGGCATGGTAAGCACCATGCACAGGCCCCACCTCCCTGGCAAAATTACATCAAAGGTACTTTTAAGCAAGTACTCCATCCCTCCATCTTTTACTTGGTCTCTCTCAGCTTCTCACACACAGATCCTCTTTATCAGTCTCTTCACTCATCTTATCGATATGCCCAAACTATTTCAGCATAACCTGGTCAGCACTCTCAAATAGAATGAGATCACTCTGACAATTTCATTTCTTACCAGACTAACCTACCTTATGTACCATATCATCCTCTGGCATATCATTTCCACCATATTCACCCTCTTCCTTTCTTTTGCATTCAAGGCACAAGACTTATAGACATAAAACTGAAAGGTATCACTTACTTTCATCTGCCAAATAAGAATCTGTAATATTACATAGTACATTATGTAACTCTACTTAATGACAGTGAAGCGATTCTTATCTGCTGCTTGTGAAACGATGTAATTACCTTTTCCAAATTTTATATTTTAGTGAACAAGGTGCCATGATATCTGAAGCTTTGGAGCAACATAATATCAGTCTACATATTAGAAAGAAATTCACTGACTCAACTTCATTATCTTACAATAAAACTGAATATGGTTCAGATTCTATTATATGCTATGTCTTATCAAATAAGTTCTTACTTCAACATTCAAAATAAACTTCAAAGGTAGTTACATAAGAATAGCATTTGGCAATTACAGAGGAATGTTGTTAAGTGAGTTTCGTAAGTAACAATGGTGTGGCTTTACTTTCTATGAATACAAAAATAGCAAACTTACTTGACAAGTCATCATCATGGGGCAAATCCTCATTGCTCAAGTCAATGTTGGTCATCTGGGCCAGGCTCATACGTCCTGGGGATGTCATGGACTTGTTATTGCTAGGGAATACATACTTATGCCGCTTGCCTCCTTTACTTGGCTTCAGACCTGCAACCTTGGCAGTTTTCATGAGAGTTTTCTTTGCAAAACCACTGAAAAAGAAAAAATTTTTTCAATACATTCACTCTACACTCATAATGAAAAAAAGTCAAAATCTTTTACCTTTTATACTGTTCCTAACATATGAAGGACCATGGCATATAAAAAAGCTTGGTGTTTCATTTGACAAAAAACTCCAAGTTCCTCTAGAATTAAAACCTTACAGTAATAATCAATACATATGCCAAAGAATTCTAAAAGTCACATAGGAACATGAAAGTAGGCCTGTGGAGAAGGGTGTTTGATGTCACCATGGCTGTTTAATGCAGGCTGAGTACCCCTTATTCGAAATGCCTGGGGCCAGAAGTGTTTTGGATTTTCGATTTTTTCGGATTCTGGAATATTTGCATATACATAATGAGATATCTTGGGAATGGGACCTCAAGTATATACACAAAATCCATTCATTTTTTATATACACCTTATAAACATAACCTGAAGGTAATCTATACAATATATTTAATAATTTTGCACATGAAACAAAGTTTGTGTAACAATGAACCATTAAAAAGCAAAGGTGTCACAACCTCAGCCACCCATGTGAATGATCTGTGATTATTTGGCATCACCTTCATTCCTGACTCTGATAGTATATGATACTGATAAGCAATTATTTTCTTACACTTATTCACACATAAGCACTTAACAGTAGAAAATATGAAATACCATTAATACAATGAAAAAATAACGCATTTTGGTGGAATTTTACACTTGTAACGTCACGTCGCTGCTCAAAAAGTTTTGGATGCTGGAGTATTTTGGATTTCAAATTTTCAGATTAGGGGTGCTCAACCTGTACAACATAATTCAAACATTAACAGACTACTGGGTCCTAATAAGGCTGTTAGTGATAGCGAAAGATAACAGAAACTTAAGGATTAGTGTGATAGGAGCAGGAAGATGTACAAATTTTTCAAAGAGGGTGATCTATATACTTAGAGTATAACTCAGGCGGGCCAAATAATGTCAGTTATGGATTTGAAACAAAACATTTATCAGGTTTAAGCATAAATGTATCTATGGTACTGCTTTCATATACTCTAAGTAGCAAATCAAACCTGTTGAAGTAAAAGTACTTCACCTCATTCAAGGTAAAACATTTACCCACAAGTTTATAACCATTACTGTGAAAGATATCATACAAATCTATCCTTAAGCAGCTCGTTAGATTAAGATTATTGAAGCCTCTAATGATTCTGAAAACATGTATTTTCACCTCTTAACCTTCTCTTTTGTAAGCTAAGTAAATATAATCAGTATAGTCTGCTTTCATGGGATTTGTTTCTCAGGCCGGGAATCATCTTGGTAACTCACCTCTGTGCTATCTTAACTCTGTATCTGTCCTTCCTTAAGTATGGTGATGAAAACTGAACACAATATTCAAGATGGGGATGCACCAATAAGTTGTAAAGAATGAGATTAATTTCCTGAGAATAAAATTTGAAAGCCCTACCAATGATTCCAAGAATTTTGTTCACTTTTTTACTGCCTCTGTGCTCTGCTTACCTGGCTTTAGGATGCCAGAGATAATTACATCTAAGTTCTTTTCCTCATTTACCTCTGAATTCACAGTGTAGTTGCCTTTTCATTTTTACTACAGATACGTAAACCCTTAAAATTATAATTATGTTATATTTTACTCGTTTGCCATTTCCCCCCATCGGAGAGGAAGCGCCAGGAGACAGACGAAGAAAGACCCATCTACTCATATACACGCACATACATATACATAACATATACATATACACACACATATATACATATACATAAATATACAAATGTACACATGTATATATTCATACTTGCTCACCTTCATTCATTCCCAGTGCTAGCCCATCTCATAGGAAACATCATCGTCACCCCCTGCATCAGTGAGGTAGCGCCAGAAAACAGACGAAAAAAGGGCATATCCATTCACACTCAGTCTGTAGCTTTCAAGTGTAATGCATCGAAACCACAGCTCCCCATCCACATCCAGGCCCCACAGACATTTCTATGGTTCACCACAGACATTTCACATGCCACCTGTTGGCCCAGTCTATCAATTTGTCTATGTCAGCTTGACGGTGCAGATGTTCAGATTCTGTAGTGGATTTAATTTCCTCTTGGTATTGTCAACAAATTTAGAAATCTTATAATGCAGCCCACTATCAGTATCATCAATTATAAGAGAAAGAGAACCAGTCCCAGGACTGATCCCTGTAGCACACCCCTTGTTATATCTAACCATTCTGAGGCTTGACCACTAATCACTACATTTTGTCTATGGCCAGTCAGCCAATTTCCTAACCATCAAAGAACAACTTAATTTTTGTTGGTAATCTTTGATGTGGAACTTTATCATGTGCTTTTTGAAGATCTAAAGAGATAATATCAACTCCTTTACTTTCATACAAGAAATCAAGCAGATTTGTCAAACATGAGCAATAGCATTGAAAACCATGCAGAGAATCATCCTCTAAATAGTTTAAAATCTCAGTCTATATGCTGGTTTGCATTAATTTTCCAAATGCATATGTTAAGCTAATTGGATGATAATTTCCAGGAAATGATTTACTACCTTTTCAATTTACATTTCCAGGCAGTGATACACTACCTTTTTCAATTTACAAGTAGCTCTTGATTTATGAGATAGTTTTGTTCTTGAAAGTAATCATGCACCTTAAATAATGTAATAAATAAAGTTTAAAGGGTTTCATTACCATTAAGACAGTACCCAATTCTATAACTGAAAAACTAAAGTATACAAGTACCAGGAAATATAAAACACTATAATAAACAGTGTAAAATTAATTGATTCCAACACTTACATTTACTGCTCTTCCTAAATTGCTTGTTGGTGTTGATGGAGAGGGAGGAGGTGAGCGGAGGAGTTACTGGAGAAGAGGGTTATCTGGGTCAACTGATGTAGTTGTGGAGGGTGGTGGTGATTGTTTAGGGAGTTCAGCTATCAAGTCACTACATGTTGATAGCTGGTCCTCCTTATGAGTGCTCTTTTTCTTTAAAATGAAATCTAATGTTGTCTGTTTGACCTTCATTGTCTCCTCATGGTGGATTTTTTTATAGCACCTGATGCAAGCTAAGACAGTTTGAGCTACCTTTGAACTCCGTTCTGGGTTTGAGTTGTCCTTGTCAAATATAGTGAGAGCAAACTTCTCACAGACTGCTAGCAATGCCACACCAGTGTGCTGCTAGTCCAATGATGACTGCACTATTCTAAACTCAAGCCAACATAAATTAAAAAAAAAAAAAGGTATAAATGGACCATGCGCAATATTATAAAACTGGTGTATATCAAATACTCTCTGCATAAATCTACAGGTCCCTGCATTACCTTTTTAATTTGTTTATGCCTGGGGTCGTAAGGAAAAAGAATTTTGGAGTATTGGAGAGAAGGAATAGTCTGCAGTCTGTGGATATGTGGGTCAGATGTTGTTTGCTAATGACATGGCACTGATAGCAGATTCGAGTAAGAAACTGTGAAAGCTTATGTTTGACTTTGGGAGAGTGTGTAAAAATGGAAGTTGAAAGTGACTGAAAATAAAGGCAGAGTTACCAGGTTTATCAGTACTACTTGCCCGAGTATCAGGGGGGTCAGTGACATCTGCACTTTAGTGCTTGTCAAGCTGCACTCCTCTGACCCAGGTAGCTGTCTTTTCCTTCTACCTCACTTACATATGGACTACTGGCATTCTGTTCACAAACATATAATCTCTCCTTGTCATATGTAACACTTGACAACGCTTGACTAATGCAGCTCATTCTTTGTAACTCTAAATTTTTCTGCAGAGACCACTATGTGCTAGCCCTGCCTTTTGGCAAAATGGTAGAGGCAGTGGACAGAAGTAGAAGGTAGGAATATTTAGGCATGAGCATTAGGTAGAAACATTAGGTAGAAGTAGTAGGTAGGAGCATTAGACAGAAGTAGGAGCCTTGGCAAACACTGCACTAGAGTTGCCCTCTTCCAGTGGCCTGTTAATGGTGAGGCACTAAAGGCTAAGGAGCAGCACTGAAGCTCTTTAGTTATGGAGATTTTGTAAATGTGGTCACCCCTCTGAGGGAGTTCCAATTGGAACAGGCATCAGGGATATAGATAGATAATAGATGGCAGTGAAAGGAGACAGGTTAGATGGAGTATGACTTTGAAAGGATAAGTGTTTTAAATACCTGGGAGTGGACAAGGCAGCAAATGGAATTATGCAAGCTGAAGTGAGCCATAGGGTGGGTGATGGGGCAAAGGTGTGTGTAGAAAGGTCATTATCTGTAGAGAGAGAGAGAGAGAGAGAGAGAGAGAGAGAGGTATTTTTCATGGTAAAGTAGTCCTGAAGGTTTTGTATGGCTTGGAAGAGGAGGGCGACGAGACTGAGGAGGAGGTAGAAGTTAAGGTCATTGATCTGGCAGCAGATATGGGAATAACACTTGTGCCTGAAAATATCTCCATTGCTCACCGACTGGGGAAACCTCAAAGCAGAAACAGGCCTGTTATTGTGAGGTTCTGTCACAGGAAGAAAAGAAGTGAAATGTTGAAAAAAAGAGTTGAACTGAAAAAATAAACAGAAAGTATATGTAAATGAGGACCTTACACCCACACGAGCTACAATGTTAAAGGTGGTCAAAGATCAACCAAATGTGAAAAGTGCTATCACAAGAGATGGCAAAATACTTGTGTAGTTTACAGGTAAAGACAGGCCTATAGAAATTCATACACCGGATGATTTATCTAAAGCAGGCATAGTAAGTCCTGATTGGAAAAGTCTGAAATTAGACCACATGATAAGTAGTAATGCATTGGAAAAATCTGGAGAACAGTCAAATGCCATTATGTTGACTACTTCCTCTCATACTCTTACTAATACTACTAATATTGTTAAAAAGTTATCTATACTAACATTAAACGTTAATGATATCAAAGGAAAATTAGCATCTGTGGAATTTGGTGACTTATGTAGAATGTATGACGTTGTATGCTTAAGTGAAACAAAATGTGATGATTTTGTCATGATTAATATTATCTCAAGTATGGAAAATCTTGGATTTGACATTGCATATAGAAATAGGCATGAACTTAGCAAATATAAATCAGGTGGTTTAATGATTGCTATCAAGAAGGAAATAAAGTTAAACTAGAAGACTATTAAGACTGAACATAAGGCTTTGCTATCTATTTTGATAGATAAAAGAAGTTTAGGATTGGATAAAAGTT
>JAYMFT010206500.1:0-11583 GCA_038088735.1 Panulirus argus | reverse complement strand
CGGCCGGAGAGGAAGCTAGATATCAGGGAGCAAAGTGAGGGAGGGAAGCCAAAAGAGGGGAGTTTAGAGATGAGACTCCGATGCCACACCCTGTCAAAAGCCCTAGATATGTCAAGGGCAACTACATAAGACTCCACAAAATCTTTCAGGGATGATGACCAGACATTACTAAGATAGGAAAGAATATCACCAGTGGATCTCGCCTTACGGAAACCATACTGGTGATTAGAGAGAAGACTGTGATTTACGAGGTGTTTAAGGATATGGGAGTTGAAGATGGACTGAAAGACTTTGGAAATGGTAGATGTCAAAGCAACAGAACGATAGTTAGAAAGGTCAGAACGGTTGAACTTCATATACAAGTTTTATGGATAGGAAAAAAAAGACTGGTAGTAATGGCTGTATTACTAATTACAGGATACCTGAAATTCTGAAATTGTATCCACTTTTTGCGTCTCGCAGTGAAATATTCCATATGGAAAACTGTAATCATATGTAATGAAACAATTTCGTAACAATATGTCATAATCATCTGGAAACTGGGGTCTGACAAAAACCCTTTGTGACCTCTGTAATCCTTTTGCGATACTACTCACAGGATGAGCATGGGGCGCACGAGAGATAAGCAGCTGACAGCGGCTACAGTCATTCCAAGCATTGTGGTTGTGAGGCCAGATACACAAACCCATGAATTTATAAGAGCACCAGTATGAATGGCTAGGTGGGTGTGAGAGTTACTCACTTCATTACATCAGTGTGAAGCACAAGGAGGTAATTCTTATTCCTAATTTCTCATCAAGACTTTCGTTTTGGCCGTGTTAATGGCAAGACCACACTGAGTGGCGGAGTGTGTATGAACTGGCCCAGGAGAACTTGCAGTCTCTCAGGTGACGGGGTGTTAAGACAGACGTCGTTACCGTAGTTAAGTACGGCATCATCAGAGCTCAGGTCAAAGTTGGACAGAAGTTTGTGCCTAAGAACATTAACCTCTCCGTGTGGAGTCCTCGAGGTAGAGGGAAGAGTGTCGGTGAAGGCCCCTCTGAATAAGCCCTTTGAGTCGCGGTATGGTAGGTACCTTGTCATCCATTTGAGCATCTGACTCATAACGCTAAGTTCTAAGAGTTGTTCGTAAATGATGTTCCTGGTCATGATATTAAGAGAAGATCTAAGGTGTGTGTGATGGCGGTGTCTGCGTCCTCGTACTGGTGAGCTAAGTTCTCAGGCAAGCAGTGGTGTGGCGGCCTGACAGGTAAGAAACCAAAGAGGTGAGAAGATAGTTGGGTAGATGATGTAGACGATGGGTGTAGATATGATGACACTGAATACTCCAGGACTTCGCCGGAACACTAGATGAGAAAGAGAGAGGTCCAAACCGTTCAGAGTTAGGTCTGGGTGTGGTCGTGCGTGTCCAGGCACCAGAAAAGACTCCTTACTAAAAGCACATGGCAAGTGACACCATCATCCCCTGGTGTTGTGGCTCTCACACTAATGACCGGATCGTGACCACACCAACCCTCCATAAAGTGTCTGCTTTCAACCCTAAGCACTCTGCTTGCGAGTGTCTTCCTCCCCTGTATAACCACGCTGTGACGAGCTCTAATATCTTCTTTTGTCAGGTTATCATCATTGCCAACACTCGGTACAATCTGACACCGTAGCCACCGTAGCAACCATCTACCTCCAGCTGCGTTGCTTCCCTCTCTGGCTCATATTTGTTGCAAGAAAAACACCCGTATCCGCCCACACCTCTCACCTCTCTAACCCGCTCATCCCTCACACCTCACCTTTCACCTCTCTAGCCTCCTCATCCCTCACCCATCCCCGTCTCTAACCTCCTCACCCCTGACCTCTCTAACCCCCTTGCCCCTCACACCTCACCCTTTCTATCATCATCTCTCCTCTTGCTTGACCTCTGTGGGAGCTGTACCGCCCGGCGGCACCTTACGCACCGTTTGTTTGACCTGGTCACCTGTGGCCTCCCTTCACCAACACCTCCCCACATCACGTGACTCGCCCACGCTACACCCTCCACACCTGTTCTCTCCCACGCTTCTCTCTCACTGCTCATGAATCCTTAAAGTATTCCCTTTTTTTACTCAGTAATCAGACTTTACTCATTCACTGCATCAATTCTTTCCTGTTATCTCCTTCCCGGTGTACCATGTCATTCAGAAGTAATCCATATTTTCATCTGCGGTCGCAGTCCCTCATTCATGTCTACTCATCTTTATTACCCTTTGAGTTCAAACCTTTTGTTAATCATTATACTTAATCTTGTTTCTGCTTACATTTCCAGTCTTTACAGCCGTCCTTCAACGAGGTTGGCCATTATCTCCAGCCATTTCCTCACCCCACTCATTTCTCCTCACGTTCAGAAAACAAGCACCCAAGCATCCTCACACCCTGGTAGCGTTTCACGCTGACACTTGCCATCTCTCACACCCACCCAGCACCCTTCCTCTAACCTTTCACCTCTTATTGTTTATTGCACTCCTCCGTCCACTTGGTAATCTCAGTCCTGCATCAAAGGTCATGCCTCTTAACTATGAATAACGTAGTCCACAGACACTCCCGTATCCTTGGCTCCATGTTCATTGTGGTGTCTCTCATCATTTTTACTCATTTTTTACCCACTCGGACTAACTCCTGTTCTGTACGCTCCGTAGGGACGGTGGTGCGGCCTCATGACCTTGCCTCGCTCGCTGGTGCGCCTGCTGACCTGCACGTCAAGGGAGCGTCAGTAGCATCAGTCTGGGACTCAACCGTAGTAATCTAGAATCGGTCTCCATTTGCGGGAGACGCGAAGGGAGTCGGAGAAGAAAATACAAGTGGAATGGGGCTGAGAGTGGGAAATGGGAGATGAAGAATATAGAAAAAGTAATGGATGGAGAAAAGTGAGGAAAATGAAGATGCTGAGACCTGAGATGTGTAAGGATGAGGAAGTGGAGGAAAAATGATGGGATATGAAGAAAATGGAGAGGTGAAAGTAGAGGAGATGAAAAATGAAAATTAAAGCGGTAATAAGAGAAAGAGAAAATATAGGAAATAGTAACATTTGGAGTAAGGACGACGACGACGAGGAGGAGGAGGAGGAGGGAAGGAAGGATGAAAGGAGAAGATAATGAAGCGTTCAGGAGAGCCCTTGATAAAGAACATCCGCCTCCGTTTCATCATCAGGAGCTGCGACAGTGTTGCCACTGGAAATTCCCCCCACGGCGCACCTATGACGGCTGGCTAGTAGAGGGAGAGGGAGGCTCTGGCCCCACCGTCACACCTGAGGTCATGGCTCTACCGTCACTCCTGCGGCTGTGGCCCTTCCTTCACACCTAAGGCTGTGGCCCTACCGTCACACATGTGGTTGTGGCCCTACCGTCACATCTGAGGCTATGGCCCTACCGTCACATCTGAGGCTGTGGCCCTACCGTCACACATGAGGTTGTGGCCCCGCCGTCACATCTACGGCTGTGACTGTCGTCACACATAAGGTTGTGGCCCTTCCAATCCACATAGGCTGTGGCCATACCATCAAACTTGAATCTGTGGCCCTACTGTCACACATGAGGTTTTTGTTTTCTCAGTCATACTTAAGGCAGTGGTACACTGTCACACTTGAGACTGTGACCCTACCGTCACGCAGGAGGCTTTGGTTCTATAGTCGTACCTGAAACTGTGACCCTTCCATCACACATGAGGTTCTGGCTCTTTAGTCACATCTGTAAGTGTTCTTTTACAGTCACTCTTTAGGGGGTGAGTCCACCGTCACGTCTGAAACCGGCTTTACCATCACACCTGAGGCTGTGAATCTACCATCCCACCTGAGAGTGTGGGTGTACCGTCACAATTCCGTGCGCAAGTCTATCGTCACAACTGAAAATACGCCTCTACCGTCAGACCTGACGTTGTGGGTTTACCGTCACACACAAGACTGGGGATTCCCGTCACGCCTAAAGCTGCAAGTTTCTCGTCACACCTGAGGCGGTGGGTCTTTGGTCACACATGAGGCTCTGAATCTACTGTCAAGCCTGAAGCTGTGGGTCTCCCGTCACATCTAAAGCTACGAGACTACCTTCACACCTGGGTCAAACAGGGACCCCTCCATCACGGGGCACGGACCTTGGCCGTCACTCACTAGCGTCACGGACAGGATGCTTTAGTTCACACAGGGAGGAGTGACGGAGCTTGACCGTCTACACTACTCCGGCTCAGGTGTGAGAGCTGTAGCCACACGCCTTGCTGAACCAAGTCTCACTCTCCTACGTCCATGTACTGTACCCACTGCACACTCTATACTTGCCTCCACCTACCCTCTAAACATATACCCGTCACTCATACTATGGGTCCTATGCGTTGTCTTTGCATATCTAGACAAACAAATGCTATTAAAGATATTGGAATTAAAACCTGTACTCTCAACACACAGCCTTCCTCCTGCAAACCAAGACTGAAAAAAGAATTCTCTCAGGTATAATAGATAGACAAATACAACCTTTTATAGACGTATTTGTAACAAACACATGAGATGAAAGTCATTCTAACCCCAGTTCGCCCGTCTAATTATCCACTTTCCCTATGGACCCGTGTCTTACGCCATAAGTTATGGGTAAGGTGGTGTTCCTGGTGCATACACCGGGAGAGGATGTTTTTTTTTCAGTCAATGTAGCGACTTCATGTGTAGCTGTTCACCTTGCTGGTTCCAGGTGGTCGGAGTAAGCGAGTGTAATGCGAGAGATGTGAGCGTGTCATTGCTAATTGTATGTTACGGGGAGAGAGTTTTACACTCATGTTGTCCCGTCTATCAACCTTGTATATATGTACCATGTATTTACTCTTATGTGTGCATACACACACACCAGGTTAAGCGACCAACTCAGAAGGACGATGAACACCTAGGTTGGATATTGGCCGATTGCCGTGCCCAGGCCTTAAACCCATGCAGTCCCGACCTAGGGCGTGCCCGTGCTGACTCATGGTCATGAACGCCAACCATTAAAAGTTGTATTTTACGTACTTGATATGTACTGGGAGGGAGTATTGCACTCGTGGGGCCCATCCCTAGAACAGTACTACCATCTAACCTCTTAGATTTATATATGCTGTCTGCATTAACCATGTCCTTAGTCAATCTGTTCCATTCATCCACCATTCATACTATAAAAGTATTTCTTTGCATCCTAATTTACACGTTTCTTTATCTCATGTTATGTCCTCTGGTTGGTCTATCCCTACATCTCTCGAAGAACTGTCAACTGTCCACTTTGCTGTTCTTTTTTAAAAATTTAAAAGTTATAATCAGGTCACCCCTCAGTCTTCTCTCTTCCATGGTACATTTAAGGCCTCAAGCCTTCCCCTCTAGTTTATTGCACTCCTCTGGACCTTCGCTATGAGTTCTTTGTGCTTCTTTAGGTGCGGTGACCAAACCTGAGAAGCATATTCTAGTGTTGGCTCTATGTAGGATACGAATAGCTCACTAATATTTTTCTCTCCAATATTTGAAAGCTATTTTGATACTTGCCAGCAGACAGTGTATCTCCTTGGCTGTTCTCTTAACATGCAACTCTGTGCGACAGGCTAGGGATGATGTCGACTCGCAAGTCCCACTCACACTCAGAATCTTGAAGATTATTTCATGCTGGGTAATAATCACATTGAGGACGTTTTTGTTTTGACCGTTCTCGTTACTTTACATTTGCTTGGGATGAATTTCATTAGCCATGTATCAGACGAACTTTAGAGTCTGTTTAGGTCTCCTTAGAAGCTGATGGAATCCTTCTCGCTTTTCACTTCCCTCATAATCTTTGTAAATTCTGCAGACATCTTCAGGTAGGAGTCCATTAGGCAAGTCATTGATATAAATCAAGCAGAGTAATGGTCTTAGAACAGAACCTTGCGGCACTCCTCTGCTCACTTCGACCTGTGTGGAGAAGGCTCTTCTGGCATGTCTCCTTTATTCCCTCCCTCTGAGAAAATCTTTTATTCATCGAAGCCGGTTTTCCCTTATTCCTGCCTGGTGATCCAGCTTCTTTGTCAGTCTCCCATGTGGTAGTGTCAAATGCTTTCTGGCAGTCCGGATACAAACAATCCACCCAGCCTTTTATTTTGTCTAAGACAGAGCTCGTTCTCTCGTAGAAATGTAAGATTTTTTCTCTTGACACGGTCTCCTTCCCCTAAAATCATGCTGTCTCTGACTTAGTTAATTACTCCTTTGTACAAAGTCGTCCATCTGTTTTCTGGTTATTTTCTCCATAACCTTACAGACCACACTCGTCAGGAAGACCGGTATGTAGATCAGTGGCTGTTCCCGGTCTCTTTCCCTGTGGATAATTTGACGTTTGCCCTTTCCCATTCTTCTGTCACTGTACCTCACCCGAGACACATTTTGTACAGTATTTCTAAAGTGCCTATCCAGCATATCTGTAAACATCTTCAGCACATAATGGAGAAATTTCATCAGGTCAAGACCTTTTAAAACTTTGTTGAAGTCTTTTCTAGATATCTCATTGTTTTTCTAAAACCTTCTCCCCATCCCATCTCGCTGGTGTTGGGGTTATAGTGTCTTCCACTGTGAAAACACTTTTAAACTTTTTATTCAGTTCCTCGCATATCCTTGCATCATCCTCTACAATTTTTCGCTTTGAATACTTTAGCCTGATTAGCTGCCCTGTGTCTGACAACTGACTCCTGATGAATTTGTGGAGAAGTTTAGGATTTTCTCCTGCCTTGTTTACTATATCATTTTCAAAGTTTCTCTCTTCCTCCATTCTATCCTGCTATACTCGTTCCTTGCTCTCTTATATCCTGCAAATGCTGGCCAGCTGGAGTCTCGTCTATGTCTTTACCAAGGCACATCTCATCGTTCCATTACTTATTGAATTCTTTTATAAAACAATTGTTTTCTCTTTCTTACCATTCCTTCTGTATTTCAGGCTTGGGGTATCCATGTTTCTGCTTTTTTGATGTAAATTTTACAGAACCTCTCACCACAAAGCACTGTTTCCTGGCCACTGAACTCCAACAGCCAATCTCTGATGCTTAAAAATTATTGAGGTTTGTGTTGTGTCAACTTTTTATATCTTGCCTCACCTATAATCTTTTAATGCCCTTATTTATCACATAGTCTAACTTACATGATCAGTTTTTCCTTTTGGTATATCATATATAATATTCTCAATATCCATATTAGTCTGTGTGAAGATAAGATCTAGTAATGATGGTGTATGTGTCCCTCTCATCCGAGTGTGCCCACTGACATGTTGGTATACGAAATTCTCCTGTACACGCTCTAAAGACCTGTGTCTCCGACACTCCCTGTCACTATGAGAATCCATTATTGAAATCCCTCATCATCACAACTCTACTGTCCCTAAGAAGTGAGTGTCTTACAGCTTCATTTACCATCCTGATTGTTCCTTCATTCCTATCATAGTCTATTTGCTCTGGATCGTGTCAGTTCTTGGGAGGATTTTATATCAAAATCACTATACACTTCAAACCTTCAGAAGCTCTTCTCATCCTCCTCTATTTCTTGAAAGTTAAGGCAGTCTTTTATCAAGAGGGCTGATGCTTCCCGTACTTCACCTTTACCTCCTCTTTCCCTCTTTGCTATCATGTACCCAACAGGGCAGAACAGATGAAATCTTATCTCTATAGTAAGTTTTGTTGCCACGACTCCAACAATATCAGGTGCACTTACCCTTATACGATCACTGAATTCCAGCTCTTTACTAGTAATGATTAGTCCATCCACATTCAGATACACCACTTTCAGTCCGGCATTACCATATGCTGACGCTCCTGCCCTCTCTTGTAGGGCTGCTCCATCCCCTTCCCTCATTTGTTGTCTCCAGTTTTTCTTGCCGTCTGTGTGTATTCTGTGCTTCTTATCTTCTCTTTCCTTGCTCTAGCACGTTTGATGAATATCCCAGTGAATTCCGCCTTGCCTTCAAGTTTCTTAGGTTGCCCAAGTACCTCCTGGCTAGATGACTCTCGTCATACATAACCATAACAGATCGCCCCCCTTACGTCTTGATTACAATCATCAGTTTCTCTCCATTCTTTTATCATTGAAGTTGCATCCTAGCAATTCGAAAGCCACTAATAATCTTTTGATAAGTATGTTTCCTTCCTTCACTTTTCTTGCTTATGTAGCGAATGATTTTCCACACAAAAATATTTCAGTGATTTCGTCTTTCGACCTCCTGCTTTGCAAATATTTCTGATTTTGGTGCCATCCACTTTTCATCATTTAGTGTTGAGCTGTTAACATCTGTATCTCTTGACTTCCTCTAAATTCTCTGTTTAAGCTAACAATCGTTGGTCCTGCAAGTTTTGTACTTGCCTAACCTTGTCATCAACCAGACCATACACTTTTTAGTTTGTTCCATTACTAACACTAAATATATTTCTACAGTTTCACTTAATTTCCTGTGTATATCTCTTGTATGACTCCGGTTCTGTGGTCCAGTACATCAGTCCTCGTGTTCTGTGTCAGTTGATCAGCTGCCATAATTACTCCTGCTTCTCCTAGCCCAATAGAGTCAGTAGGTTCTTCATGTGTTTCAGCTCTTTCCTCTTACTGAACAGCCTCTGGGACCTCTACAGAAGACCCATCTGCTTTTCAAAGAATTCATCACCTTTTCTCTGATCATGAACTTACTGAGTCTCCTCCAGAAAATAGTACTTTTGTTTACATCAAGTGACCGTAATTCTCAGATCCCTAGATTTCTCTTTCCTCTCGTGCCACTCTTCATGATCCTTAAACTGATTCATCATTATCTTCAGCTCTTGCTCAAGTTGCGTTAGCTTCTGGTCTTGTTTGTTAACAACTTCTCATAACATCCTCAAACATTTTGTTGTTTTGTGACTCCTCTTTCATAACCACCTCTTGCCTCTTTCTTGTGGACCTGGTTGAGACTGACTGGTCTTGGCACATTCCCGTATTTGAGTCCATGCCAGACTGGATTCCAGTTGAAACAAACGCTTTAGCACACCATTTGAATTAGTTATTGCTTGTCGATAAAGTTTTTCGAGATTTCTTGTCAAATTTCTCTGTCTTTTTAAGACCTCTGTTTTAATCTCTCGTTCCTCAGACAGTGCTAAACGTATTGAATTAATCCCAAGAGTAACTCTATCAACAGTAATGAAGCTAATTGGCAAACAAATAGGCTCAGTCATGAAGTAAACTTGAATCGTTATCTGACACTGAAAGTGTTGTCTTTTGGTTACACTGAAACTTTACACCCTTTCATTAAGTCGCAGCTGCGCTTTTGTACAGTAAGACTGAGATACGTTTGTTCACTTCCCTATTATTTGTCATAAAGTCTCTTAATAGGTGGATTTCCTTACAATAAAAAGCACGATAATTAGAAGAAACTGATTTACCGAAACTGACAACGCTTCTGGGCGTTCGATTTGAACCCGGGAAACCTCCATCCCCCCAAGTCGTATTGAACTCCCAGAATTTGTCCCACTCAGACTCAATATCCCGTGCATATATCACTTAGGGCCCATCACATTCTTCCCCTCCCCCCACTTACTTGTACATGACAAGCTCCAGGAGCTGTAGTCCCTTCAAAGTCTTGGAATTAGAGAGAGCTCTGCCTGAACTCTTCTCTGGTCAGCTGCTGCTCACAGTGTGGGAGGTTCCTGGTATTATGTGGTGTGGTTTCATGTTTCTCCATGTTGTTTTGCACGATATCTTGCCTGCCAGGAGAGAGGTATTACACCCATTACATCCTCTCTCCACCCAGCACCACACTCGTCACCCACTGAAAACAACTTCACGTACCCTCAGTATCGTTTGTGTGTGTGTGTGTGTGTGTGTGTGTGTGTGTGTGTGTAATGGGTAGTATATGACTAGGTGTGGTTCTGTGTATTGGATGGTGAGTGACGGGATGTGGGTGTTAAGAAGGTGATGAATATTCATGTCGGTATAGAGGGTGTATGGGTACTTGTAGTGAGTGTCGCTCTGGGTGGGAAGAGGGTCTAGGGGTGGAACAGCTTTTTCTTGGCTGGTAAGATATTGTACGAATAAGTAGAAAAAACACGAGGTCACACTACATAATAACAGGAACCTGCTTGGACGCCTAGGAGGAGGGAGTGCCGAAAATGCAATACGTCGGGGGTTTGTAAGCGGGTGGGGTTGATGGCTCTCGGTGAGTGGGTGGCGAGGGTGTGTGTGTGTGCGCGGCGAGATCATTATGTTAGCTGGGAGGAGACGTATGAGTGGAGGACGGGGGAGGGATGAAATGCTCTGTGGCTGTGTTTCTTTCGAGAAAGAGGGAGGTCTGACGCCGGTGGTAGGATTGGGTGAGGTCTGACGCTGGTGGTAGGCAGAGGTGAGGTCTGGGGGTAAGTGGGTACTAGTGGGATGGGGTTTGAGGTTGGTGTACGGATGGGGAGAGAGTACAGGGACGATGGGTGAAGGGGCAGGTGTGGGATTGGTTAGAGGTGAGGGGATCTGATGGGAATGGGTAGAGTCTTATCTTATTTTTATACTTAATCGTAGTTTCCCACGTTAGCGAGGTAGCGCCAGGAACAGACGAAGAAAGGCCACATTCACTCATCCATTCTCTTGCTGTCATGTGTAATGCACCGAATCCACAGCTCCCTATCCACATCCAGGCCCCACAGACCTTTCCGTGGTTTACCCAGGACGCTTCACATGCCCTGGTACAGTCCACTGGCAGCACGTCGGCCCCGATATACCATATCGTTCCGATTTACTCTATCCCGCGCACGCCTTTCACCCTCCTGTGCATTCAGGCTCCTAGCATTCAAAATCTTTTTCGCCCCATCCATCGATCTCTAACTTTTAGTTTCCCGGTTCTCCTTGTTCCCTCCACCTCTGACACATATATCCTCTTTGTCAACCTTTCCTCACTCATTCTCTCCATATCTCCAAACCATTTAAACACACCCTGTTCTGCTCTCTCAACCACTCTCTTTTTATTACTGAACATCTCTCTTACCCTTTCATTACTTACTCGGTCGAACCACCTCACTCCACATAATGTCCTTAAAAATTTCATTTCCAACAGGTCCACCCTCCTCCGCACAACCCTATCCATAGGCCATGCCTCGCAACCATATAATATTATTGGAACTATTATTTTAAACTTGCCTAAATATACCATTGAAATGCATTTCAAAGGCTATGAGTAGTGAAGGCAAGTATAGAGCATATATTGGGTACAGTAAATCAACACAGGAGGGTGACAGGTGGGCCCGAGTGGGGCGCAGGGCCCTAGAGAATCCTCTTCCTGTCAGAAGATAGGACAGTACTGATGGCATTAGTATGAGACAAATTACATGATCATAGCTTTTGCAGTACTGCTACTGCTAGAGCCCTCCCTCTCTTTGGCAGTAGAGTCAGGTTGAAACCCGGAGATTCTTAGCATCCCATGATACCGGGGACCAGGAGCCACAGATTTGACGGACATTGTTATGATGATGCTTATAAATGTTAGAGCGGATAGGAATTGACAAGAATAATTATATGAAAGAAGTGATGATAATAAGCAAGGTATGATTAGGTGTGTGGTGCTTGTAAGAAGATGGTAGGACTAGCCCGGTAGTCCCGTTTCA
>JAYMFT010206489.1:0-11584 GCA_038088735.1 Panulirus argus | reverse complement strand
AGCTGCTGCGTCACATGATTATTGTGTGGCCATCGGCAACTCAAGGGTGTGCCGTTTTGATAACTGCTTCTTTCCGTGCACGTCAAAACTTTGGAGCTCTCTACCATCTCATGTCCTTCCCAATAACTATGAGCTGGCACATTATAAAAGAGGTTTTTCACTTCCTCCAAAATTCGTAGATACTTTCCCTTGTCTTTTCTTTTCCCCTTTCATATTTCTTTCTGTATTTTGATTAAGTCCCGGCTATAATGTGGACTTTCGTCCGTGACTGGAGCCTTCAACATAAAAAAAAAGTTATCAGGATATTTGACCTGTAGCATCATTATTGCCAGATGAGCTGGTATATCCTTCGTCAGATAAGCTGCTCTCTCACTTGCACCAGATAAGATTGATGATCACACATGACTGCTATATAAGGCCTTCCCCCCCCCCTCTCTCTCTTTTCACCCCCTCTCTCTTCCTCTCTCTCTCTCTCTCTCTCAGATAATGTGCATATAAGCTCAGATAAGATACAGTAATGGTACAACCAGCTCACAGGGTACACTGCAATACAGTACCGTAGGGTACAACCAAAACAGGGCGCGCCACAGAGTCGTGTTAGATATGTTCCTGAGAATCGGCTGAACACTGACAGGGGTCGTACCATCCTTCTCACGTGTCGTACCGTTCTTCAGGGCCGTACCGTCCTCCTCAAGGGTTGTACCGTCGCTCTTAAGGGTTGTACCGTCGCTCTTGAGGGTTGTACCAAAGTGTGGTGCTCATAGAATTATGAACTGGATCGGGTTGCCGATAAACCGCTCGAAATCGGTATGTTTAGCCCATGCTTTGTGATCGGTTTATTCCTATGGATGTGTTGCGCTGTGTCAGTATAAAGTCATTTGTCTTGATATCACCACCTTTTGCTATCCGTAATAAATACTTTAAAATTATCGCAAAATTTAGATAAAGTGACACCATCAACTGACACCAGTAATTGAATCGTGGCATAAACGGTGTCACACGGCTTTGATTGGACTGGTGTCAGATCAGGTATTGGGGCAGTCAGTGACTGTGAGTGGTTGTGATTCCCAGTTGGTGACTAAGGGGAGCACAGACTGTAATTAGAGTGCCAACAGTAACAGTTAGATGACAGAGTTATCTTTGGAGTGTGTGTGTGTGTGTGTGTGTGTGTGTGCGTGTGTGGTCTGCGAGAATCGGGTGTCTATCGGCAATGAGGTATCGGATATTATCGTGTTACGAGACGTCGCACTGCGTGTCGTACTGGATATGGCTCACGTCTCCCAACCCTGCATATGCTTATCTGTACCCACCTGCACCCACTGGCTCGACCTACATTACCACCTACACCTACTGTCCCCACCTGTATTACCCTTTACACCCACCGGTCCCACCTATTATATTATATACATTCACCGCTCCCACCTACCGTACCATCTACAACCAATGATCCCAACTTCATTACCATGTATAGCCGCTGGTCCCACCTTCATTACCATCTAGAACAACTGGTCCCACCTGCATTACAATCTACAATCAGTGGCCCCACCTACATTACCATCCACAACCAATGGTCCCACCTACATTACCATGTACAACACTGGTCCCGCCTCCATTACCATCAACAAGCACTGGTTCCACGTACATTACCATGTACAGCCACTGGTAACACCTACATTATCAAAAGACGCTGTTCTCTCTTACATTACCTTCAACAACCATTGGTTCACCTACATTATCATCTACGACCACCGGTCCCACCTACATTACCATCGTAACCACTGGCCCCACGTATATTACCATATACAACCACTAGTCCCACCTACATTACCATCTACAGTCACTGGTCCCTCTTACTTTACCGTTTATAACCACTTGTCTCACATGTATTACCATCTACAACCACTGGTCCCATTTGCATTACCATCAACAACCAATAGTACCATCTACATTGCCATCTACAACTATTGGCCCCACCCTCTTTACCATCTACAGTTACTGGTCCCAGCTACATTACCATCTACAACCTTAATTACCATCTACTACCACAGGTCCCATTTACAGCCACTGCCCCCACCTACATTACCATCTACAGCAATTGTTCCAACTTACAATACCATCTACAACCACTAGTTATACCCTAAATTACCATCAAAAATAACTGGTCCCACCTACATTATCTTTTACAAACACTGGCCGTACCTGATTTACCATCGACAACCACTGGTCACACCTTCATTACCATCAGTAATCATTGATCCCACTTACATTACGATTTACAATCATTGGTCCCACTTGTAATACCATCAACAACCACTGGTCCCACCTACATCTCCATCTACAATCAATGGTCCCACCTACATCACTATTAACAATCACTGGTCCCATCTACATCACCATCTTCAATCAATGGTCCCACCTATATCACCATCTACAACCAGTGGTCCCACCTACATTACCATCTACGACCACTGATCCCACCTACATTATCGCACAAGAAATAAGTAAGTAAACGTGATAATGAAGGCAGATGTAAGGGCGAGATGATGGGATTTAATGCATACCAACAGATTGGGGAAGGGATACGCTTATCACGGAATTAGTTATGTTTACAGTCATGTTATCTTTAATCATACCTAACATCTAGTTTTCAGTCATTTGTCTAGATTAGCTTGTGGTAAGTAAGTTAGCCTGTGCTGGTGATGGTTGGTCTCTAAATGGTATTATTTAGGAAATAAACGTACATGTACACAGCTAAGATTGCTAGGAGGATTGTATGTTGACAATCAGAATTGTGAAGGTGTTTCTCTTTTCTTTTTATGTTAGCTGAGACGGCACGGGCAGCTGAGGCCCTAATCAAAGCCATCCCATTAACGCTATATATATACACACCCTTGCCTGAGCCAGGTACCCATTTTATCGACCAACCCCTAGGGGTGGATGAAGAGCTGGGTTGACTGTGGACAGGCTGTCGCAACCAGGATTCGAACCTATGCGCTCGACCCTAGATGGCCGTGAATGCGTCACGGTCAGGAACGCTAACCGGTACACCACGGGAGTCCATTCAGATTTTAGCATTGATATATAAAGGATAGCTGTCCTTATTTATGTTGGTTGGTTGGGTGTTGGTTATTTGGGCTTTAATCTTATCACCTGACACGGTCAATACGACCGTCAGCGTCAAGGTATAAACGCCAATCAAAAAATTCTCATCGCCTGTTGTGTAGAATAATTCCAAGACCATACAAGTTCCCGCTGCATGTATGGCTCTTGGTCGTTCAGTGTCGCGTGGCGTCGTTAGGTAGCTGCTAATGACCACCAGATATGAACACGTCATTATCGCGAATCCAAGGCTGGGGAAAAGGTGTGAGGCTGAAATGTGAGGGTGATTTAATTTCCATGGTAACCGCGCTTTCCCTTCACCGTCAGGCCAGGCCATACGTGGCAACCTCCCTACCCCGCCCCTTCCTTAACTTGTGTGTGAGCTTTTTGGCTTTTCTTCCTTCACCTTTCTGCATTCTTTTTAAGTGTGCTAATTGCTTTCCCATTTCCTAAGATTATGAATTACGTACGGTAATAGTTGCTGCTAGTTTGAGGACGCTTCAGCCTGCGTCAGCACGGGACGCATCTGAGTAGGGTGCTGTGTGGTGTGGTGTGAAGGGTGTCCCTCTGCCAGTCTTTTTCCTTGTCAGGGGCTCCAGCCACGGACTGAAGTCCACAACGAGGCCTTGCCTTTCATTTAGTATTGAGAAGGATTAGAAATGGAAAAAAAAAAAGAAAACAATGAAAGAGATATTTCAAGAGCTTTGAAAGAAGAGAAAAACATGCTTCTTAGATGAGGTCAGGTCATTATTGTTAGGAAAGACATGAGGGAGTGGTGTCTTCCAAAGCTTTGTGGTGGAGGGAAGGAAACAGACATGGCAGTGACCCACACTTGGGTTACCAACCGACACACATTGATCATGAAAGTACTGCTGCGTGGGCTAGTTAGCGGACGGGGCGCACAAGCAGCCAACCCTCGTGTGCAGAAATCAAAGTAATATGTGTAGAAAAGAGAACGTTGAACGAACGCTGGAGCGTAGGGTAATAGGTCAAGTTGCAAGGTCAGACAAGGAGAGTTGATAAGTCGGATTGCTTTGGATAACGATTCACTCTAGTGTGTATGTAGAGCTAGAGCCACCCCAGATGTGAGAGCAGTACTCCATACAAGGACGGACCAATCCTATATATAAAAGGAATAACTGTTCAGATAAAAAGCAATTACGGCTACCGAAAAGGACTCTCAGTCCTGGGAAAGTTGTGAGGGATTTTAGGGAGATGGGTCTTCCTAAATCCTGTCTTCAAGTGAGCTTTAAACCGATGGTGTACTGCACTTTTGTGGGCAGAATGGAGTTGACTTATGTTTGGACCGTGGCAAGAGGCCGTTGCAGCTTGGAGTTTATATCGTCTGGAAAAAGAAAGGAAGATGGAAAGTGAGGAAGAATCCAACAGTCACTGATGGTTATATTCTGTCCTCCGTGTTTATGGCTCCTGCTTGGCTGTGATGTGGCCACACCATGATGAAGGCTGGGCACCTCACATAGCCTGTCTCTCAAGCTTAGTTCTGACATGGAGACCCGTGTGAGGTGTTACGCCCATGGGCGGGTACAGGCCATATCTGCGTGGAGAATGTTACCGCCTCCTTGATATGCCCGCCGTGTCCTCTCACACCAGCATCCACACTCACTCTTCCCACCCGCAGTACCAGCTACACCCTCTCTTCCCACTAGCACTAACATCTACATCCACTCTCCCCACCAACACTATGTACACCCACTGTTTCTGTTTTCTGTTAACACTGTCATCTACACCCGCTCCACCCGCCCCTCACGTCCACTGCTCCCACTCCCAACACGACACAATGCGCTTTCCCATCCATGACGCCAGGGCCGCCCTCATTGCTTGCTGCAGTCCCAGCAGCGACGTTTGTTCCTGTTACCTGTTGTTCCCACCGTTAGTACGACTCTCATCCGTTACTCTCATCGCTACATACCTACACCAACCACTCTCTTATGTAGTACCACCTGCACCCACACTACCTACTTCTGTTTACACCTACCCACCGTTACTTGTAGACCCCCACAGTTCCCATCTCCCTTGTCACCCATACACCCTCTCCTCCCAAGCCATTAGCTCCTTTAAAAATGGCTCCACTGTTCCGTGTGTTTCTGATATATTATCCTCGGCCCAAAATTAGTTCCGGGTATACTTTACAGGCGAGCGTCCACTGGGGTTAGTGTCAGACGCAGGAATTACTGGTGAAAAACAGAATATTAATTTTCTCTCAAGGGCGTTGTTGTGATTGGTAATGTGCTTCAGCAGTCGTTCAACTCCTTGAGCACGACGGTGCTTAAGGACGGTACCGCTGTGTTCAAGGGTCGTACTGTCGTGCTCATGATTTAAAGTAGTTTTTGTTATGATTTCAGCTTGTGAGGTAATGTGGAGAGTTTGATCGAATGTGTGAAACCTACTTTTTCCCATTACATACACACGCACACACGCCTCAGTGATTGTACTAAACTTAGTGATGCAATAGTGAATGGCGACAGGAGTCAGAAATGTTTAAAAACTGATTGACGGTATGGAAGGTTTAAGAGACGAAGCTCCTCGAACTACCTCCCCGTACTTGCACAGATGGGTAATTGCATATTGCGCCCATCACCCAGACCTCAGCTCATAGTTTAATAATAGCCTAATGCACCAGTCCCTCCAACGTCACCTCTTGCCGCCTGAGATCTCCCGTTCCTGCGTTGTAGTTCGGCGCCCAGAGTTGCATCCAGCCCATCCGGACGTGTACACACCGCTACATGAACAGGCCTCCTCCGTCCCCTCCATTGCGGACTTCACAAGACATCAACCTCAGCGTTTATTGGAAGCCTTATCTGTTTCACCTTTCTCATCACGGCCTTTTCTTTTATAGCTTCACTTTATACCAGGATTATTTTTTTTTTGCATATTTTCAGCCTTCGGTTGTAGTGATTCCAATAAAGAATTAATTACCATTATTAGTATTACAGAGAGAGGAAACGGACGCTTTTTCGTTAATGGCTCCCTGGTGAAGCATTATTAACATATTAAAGACGTGATTCTTATTTACAAATCTCACTCCAGGAAGAGTGTACATGTTGCCCAGTCTCAGTAAATTTATGATTAATTCTTGAGAGACCAGACCTGATGTAGGGAAGGTAGTATCGTTATCCTCACGTCAAATCTTTGTTTCGTATAGACTCAAGACATTTGACCTTTTGATTACATCCCATTTGTTGAGGGAGTGTGTGTAGATGGAGTGACGGAGGTTTAAATGGAGGGAAGGAGGTAGTGGAGTGGATGGATGGAGAAGGAGCAACCTGCCGGTGTACATGTACAGATCACTGCAGTAGTCAGGAGGCAGGAGCAACACCCCATGTTCCACCAGTGGACGAGAACAGCTGGACACGGCACGCTTGGTGCACGGGAGGGTCGCCTCTACTGTCTTATTACCAATTAACCCGAGCCCGGGCCTGGTAAACACCGACCACAACACTGGCCCTGGTCGCTGGTTGGATTCGTAATGTGGCCAGAAATATCACACACAAGGAAATTACTGTATCTTTGTGTTGGTCGGTTTGCTTTTGGTTCCCAGGTGACAGCCGGGTCATTCTGAAGCACGACGGTACGACCCTTAGGTATTACGCATAGCCTGACCTCTGACCCGGCCATGAAGGCTCAGGTTAGAGGCCTGGCCGTCATAGCTAAGGGTTGTACCGTCGTGCTCAAAGGTTGCGTCGTCGTGCTAAGGGGATTAAAGTGAAGGGTATAAAGACATCTGCTCACTCCAGCTGCTGTGACGAAGAATCAAGGTTGTGTTCCTTTAAAGGGAGAAGAGCGATGGAGGCATTGAGCCACAGAACCAGGGGGGCAGAAGGCAGTGCTCTGTGTACCCTTATGGGGAGCCACAGTGGAAGACGGTCCCCGGGAAGGAGAGTCGTTGTGTCTTGCTGTATCCCTAGGACCAGTGGTGAGGCAGGAGTGGTGCAGTCAGCCAGAAAGGACCGGTAGGAGCTGGTCAGGTGGGGTGGTCGTGCCAGTTGGGTTCCCGAAGTCAGCATGACCGTAATGACAAGATTTAATTGTCGGTGAAATGGAACTGGCTAGCGGTGCTCCTCCTCCTCAGGATGGGTTAAACCCCAGCACATCATCATTCGTGAGGTCCATGCCTGACGTCTGACTTTTTTTTTTCTTAAGAAACGGAACAGAAAATAAGGCATAAACTATAAAGAGAAGGAAGATGCAGAGTGCATCTTCAGATTATTACCAGCCTGAAAGTTTTCGTCGGAAAGGTTGATCGTTATTTAGTCCTCTTCAGTCAAGCTGATCCGAGGGGCTGTTGTGTTAATTTGTGGCGTCTGGAACGACTGAAGGCCATTAACAATTTATGTTGCTATAATTATGAAGGGATCTTGAGGAACACTCATGTTTGAAATTCCCTAATGGAAGGGTTGGTATGATGCTGAAGGACGTGTCTCATTCATTCAGTGATCCTTTATCGTACGAGGTATGATGAATGTGACGACTCAATCCAGTAATCCGGGTCTTGCTTCCAGTCCGCTGCTGTCTACCAACTGTAACCTGAGGAGGAGGTGGAGGTACCTGGCAGCGGTAAACTTGGGCATCAGTGGATGTCGATAAAACTGTAGCATTATCCAAGTGATTCTGAGTTATGGTATATTAGTTAGGCTGAGGTATTCCTGCGTCAGAGTAATAGTTTTACTTGAATTGTGGTACGTACCTGAAGTATCGTTGTACATCGCGTAGTGTTAGTGTGGGAAGGGAGATAAAACGAGAAAGTGATGGAAGAGGACGAGGGAGAAGTAAGCAGGATGAGAGAAAGGGAGAGGAGGAGGAGGAGGGAGAACAAAATTAACAGAATGCTGTACGGGGCGCGTGTGTCCAGGGAGGAGGTGGTCCCTCGATCAGATGGA
Organism: Panulirus argus; assembly: GCA_038088735.1. Classification (NCBI taxonomy): domain Eukaryota; kingdom Metazoa; phylum Arthropoda; class Malacostraca; order Decapoda; family Palinuridae; genus Panulirus; species Panulirus argus. Next base: position 3,587 of record JAYMFT010206489.1, on the reverse strand, counting down.
CTGGTATCCAGACGTGCCAGTTCTGGGTCTTGCCTTAGACTGGCGTGTGGTGTCATGGAAAACAGCTTGTGCCGCCAGGGAGGGGCGTGTGTGCTGTATCTATCGTGTAGAGGGAGAGGAAATTGCAGTTTCTCTTCTCACTCCCCTCTCTTTCTAACACACACACACACACACACACACACACACACAGATCGACCACGAGAGAGCCAGGGAACACCCCCGACGAACGAGAACTTCAGATCAGTTACTCTGTTCTCGAGAATAAAATTTCGGCAACATAGTTGCATCTCACGCTGTACCCGGGCATGGACTGGCATCTTTTGTGCTACAGGTGAAATATATTGTTCCCTTTGTGGACAGCTGCATAAGTTTTAGGGCAAGGGGTTTGGTGGAGCACCTCTGAGATATGATAGTGCAGCGGTGCTTGACGACAGTATTATTATTCTTTTTCATCTTGAAAGAAATTCGGTATTTGTACATTGCATTATATTTAACCGTAATACACATTTCTTTTTCGTGTTTGTTATATGTTGGTTTCCGTGTTTGGTGTCTTAATTCGGGTTTGGTTTAGAGGAGTGGGCTGGTGTCATACACATGATCATGGAAACGCTGAAATTTTACGTTCATGGGACAACCATGAGAATTACAAGGACAAAAAAGTTGGGAAAAGGTGTGTGTGTGTGTGTGTGTGTGTGTGTGTGTTTGTGATTGCTGTTTGTGTGTTTCAGTCAGAGAATTTTACACTCATTTTGCCCCCCTCCCCCCCACACACATACCCTAGCCTATGTCAGGTACCAATTTTGTCAACCAGACCGTTGGGGGCACGTGTATGCGTAACGGTCAGTAACGCTGAGCGCTACGCCACGGAGGTCCGTATGTGTGTGTGTGTGTGTGTGTGTGTGTGTGTGTGTGTGTGTGTAGAAGGTCAGGGGAAAGTTTAACTAGGAGGAAGGAGGGAAGAGTGTGGAGGGATGCAGGAGGAACAGCTTGCCGGTGTACATGTACAGATCGCTGCAGTAGTCAGGAGGCAGATCGTCATTTTATGTTAACGACAGGCCCTTTAGAGACCTGGAGTTATCAAGCATCTGGCGCGAGGAAGATCGGTACCAGATTTCGTTTTCACATAGAAAAAATAGTCTAAAGTTACTTCAGACTGAACATCACTCGTAAGATCAATAAGAAAAGGTAAAGCTATAAGATGAAAAATTATATAAGTAAAATCCATGTGCATAACTCTGATAATAAAAGACTTCGCTTTGAAGTGAGCTTAGATGTGACAACGCTTCTCGGCTAAAAACAACACGGGTAGGAGCTTTCGTTCAGTCCCCTGCCCTGACCCAAGCTTTAATAACTGTAAATAAGCGAGGGAAAGGGAGGGGGAAGGGAGAGGGAGAAGAGGGTAGGATTGCGAAGGGGAGATGCGCATAAACCTTGTATTGGAGAGGATTTAGACTTGGCTTTTTTGACATGCAAGTGGCGGCGGGTCCGTGTGTGCGTTTGAGCCTAGTCCCACGTGACCCTGTATGAGGACAGTAAAGCCGCAAAGAAGATTTTGCCTAATGGTCGTTGTACATCTATGTATAGGCTGGGCCCACGGTCGGCGGGTATATGCGGGACTAGAGTCTCTTGTTTTATAATTTATGTTACTCGTACGGTATTAGGACATGATATGGCTCTTGGTAAGCACTGGTGAATCCCAATATGTTGCTCGTATTTCGCTCGTGTGTAGAGGTTGGAGATTATCTGTGCCTTTGAGGAGCCCTACAGACAGTAGTAATCCCGATTTACTTTTGTAGAGAAGACTGCTCCATTGCAGTTTAGTTCATATCGATATCTTGAAAAATCATTCGAAAAATGTCGTCATATGCTGCCGAAGTCTGTGTTCAGGAATCGCAGTAACTCGTAACTGACCGGTAGCAGTAGTGTTCAACAGGGGTGCTTTAGGGAGACTAGTATTATATACTCTCACGGGAGCTAGAAAGGCTAGGGAGACATGTATAATAGATATGGCCCATCTGTAGCGCCTGCTGTACTTGGGCGGACTCCCATTTTTGACTGGAAACAAGATGGTTGTCCTTTGATGATGTTTTTGTTATTTAGTGCTGTAGATTCGGGTGCTTTTCTCTCTCTGTTCATGATTGATTCACAGTACAACAGTAATGTTTTCTACAAAGTCTTGCAGGTCGTGGTGGATAGGATAGAGGTAGATGCTTTTGGTTCTGTCTCCCTTGCGAAGCATACCATTGGCCAGGCCAGCGGCTTCTGGCAACTGTCATGCACTGACGCACCAGATGAACTGGTTACTGGTAACGCGACCCTGATGACTAGGTTTTGTGAAATCGGTCATAGATTAGTTCTCCAATTTTCCCCTCTGCGAAGCCCTAGGAGAGAACCACTTACTTGTTTGGGTTGAACTTGAGGGGGAAAGTGTAATTTGAAGAGAGGTATGTTTAGTGTTGAAACAATGATAACAGACTAAACTGTCATGCTAGATGCTTTATGGCCAGCAAGTTTCAGTCAGTAGAGTAGCTACCCGCTGCCATATTCTGCCTCATTAATCATGACAAGGCTTCATGACCAGGCACTCTTGAGTTGTCAATAAAAGTTCCATTTTTGTATCGTTCAAAATACTTACTCCATAAACCTTAGGATGAAACTGTAGTTCCGTGATTGAATATGTTGGTATTACAGATTAATGTCCTCGAAGTCAGTTACCTTTGATTTACCCATCCGGAGAGATTGTACTTATGACTTTCTTGTTATTGATGTAAGGGTTTACCTTATGATAGTTTACCGGGAAGTACTTAAGGGAGATTGAAAACGTAATCGCCTTTTAAACAGAGATAACACATATGTTTATGATACCGTTGCTGTGCATCATGTAGAAAACTGAGCTAAATCATGAAGTTATGAAGACTAACGTAAATGTTTTAAAAGTTTTGACGACTATATCCTAACTTTGTAAATTCATGAGCAGAGTAGTCTTGACCTAGTGGTAGTGAAAATCCTTTATACTGTAGCCTAGTTGTATTTCTTAAAAAGAAAAATAAAGAAATCAAGAAGGAAGATTTTAGCCTAACCAAGACAGGTTGTAAATATCATAGAATACAGCCTAGACCGGAGAGGCTGTAAATATCATTAAGATCTAGAGGCTGGGGAAAAAAAAAATCCTGAAGACTGTAGCGTAGAACTAGAGAGGTTGTGCAAATCATGAGGACGATGGCCTTAGCGAATGTGAGTGAAAAAAAAAAATCATGAAAATTATAGCCTTGCTTTGGCGGTTGTAAGAATTATGAAGATTGTATCTAAGTGCGGGTGGCATTAAAGTATTTGAATTCATGGAGACTGGACTTTAGATGTAGTGGTTGTTATTGCTTAGATCTAAAAGGTGACAAGATCATAAAGAATATATAGCGTGACAAAGGAAGCTGTTCATATTTCTCTCTTGGGTTTCTTCAACTTGCCTTCCATTAGAAACATTATAACTAAATGTAGTATTCTCCTCTAGTGTTTGGAGAGATAGATAGATAGATAGATAGATAGATAGATAGATAGAGAGAGAGAGAGAGAGAGAGAGAGAGAGAGAG
>JAYMFT010206478.1:0-11584 GCA_038088735.1 Panulirus argus | reverse complement strand
AAATATATATATATATATATATATATATATATATATATATATATAACTTAGCCTAAGCCAGGAACCCAATTTAGGGATTATCCTGTAAGAGAGGAGAAACAGCTGAGTTGACTATGGACCGACTATAGCAACCAGGATTCGAACCTATTCGCTCGACCGCGGGCGGCCAGTGAATGTGTCAAGGTCAGCAGCGCTAACTTCTGCAACATAAAGGTCCACTTACTACCTCCTTACTCTATTTTTTCTTATGTTTCAAGGTTTTCCTTCTCTTCCATTACATGCTTTATGAAACTGTGCTGATTCTGTTTCTCTTTTTTTAAGGAATTCCAATTTTATGTTGGTAATAATTCAGGGCTCACCTACGGCTCCCTAGCCAAGCCCAGCATCCAGTATCTTGCAACAAAAAAAAGATTTGTCGAGAATTCAGTATAGTCTCTCCGACGCCATAAGGAGAGATACGCTTTTTACATGCTGGGAAAAGCGTGCCATTCTATTGACACTAACAATGATTTCGGAGGACCAAATATGTACCTACATTAATTACTAACTGCTAAGGCCAGGCGGGGGTAGAGATTGCTTTATAAGACTGAAGCAGAACTTGGAATTTCCTTATTTTCATTCCGTCTGTGAGTTGAAGCTTCGATCTGAACTGAATCACCCACATGAAGAGAACGACCAAATGTATCGATTTCATGCTTCAAAGGCTCAGTATAACGAGCAACGTAATGATCTACGCTCTCTTAGCTTGTACAATGGCCAGGGATCTTGACTGTCCAACAATTAGGGTTTGTCCATGGTCGCCAGAAGCTAATATTTTGCCCGGAATACTTTGTTCGAATAGGTTCGAATCCTAGACGCTCTAGTCGGTCCACAGTCGATCCAGTTGTTCATCTTCTCCTGAAGGTTGGTTGATGAAATGGAAATTAGGCTTTGGCTGGGCATACATAAACACAAAGCATTGAATGAGATGTGATAAAGAGCCATCAGGAAGACGAGAGGAAGGTTTGGTGACAGGGTTGTAAGAGAGGGTCAACTGGCAGGAAGAGACGGGAGAACACCAGGCAGAGTGGAGGAGTAGATGGTGAGAGAGAGAGTAAGGAAAAAAAGAAAAGGAGAGGAGAGAACGGAGGAGTGTGAAGGTGGCCAGGGTATATGGTTTAATAAATGGAAATAAATGCATTTAGAGATGGTGAGAAGTAAGAAGAGGAAAGGTTTTGGTGGAGATTGTCGGAGGTAAGCAACTGGAGAACACTTATGAATTACTTTAGCTTTGTCTGGAAAGTTTATCGAAGTTTTTGTCGAGTTATCTTGATTCTCATAACATATCACACGGCCCTAGGGATATGGAGGTGTATTGGCATGTAATATGACCTGACTTGACCCAACCTGACCGACTACTACCAGTCCTCAACATTTTTTTTTACCTTGCAATTAAAAGGCAAGTTCATTTTTGATACGCATGGTTCAGATGAATGACGTCCCTATTGTACCTCTATACCTCCTATGAAGTCGAGTCATGGATGTGCAAAGCCAATATGAGCATCTCTGCATAGACGCAGTTGTCTCTCATTTATCCCCTAACGCCCTGCCTTGGGCGAAGTTATCAACGTGTCTTCTAAGGAGTGCGCCAAATACCACAGCACTGTCTGATTTGTCTCTCAAGGTGTCCATCAGCACTATATATTCCTCTACAGTAACCTCATAATCAACATTCTAATGGTAAATATCGTTGCTCCCAACATTTACCACTTGAGATGACTCAATTAGAACTTTAATCTCTCTATTTTTTGTTTAATTGTGGAAAATTTTATTACCAAAGTAAACGTGGACTATTCTTTTTGTTCTCGAATTCCCCGTTATGTGTTAACCAAACTCTCTGACCAGTGAATCTCCTAGAATCATGGAAATGTCATCGTTACTTATTTCCTTCTAAGTTGCTCAAGAAGCCAAGTCTATTGCTCGTGAATGGGTCAAGTGGGGAAGGGAGAAGGGGAGGGAGGGGGTCACATGAGAAAGGGGGAGGGGAATGGCTGAGGTGTGGTGGTGGTTGAGGTGTGGCTGAAACCCGGAGAGTTTAAGGGATTGAGGCGAGGAAAGGTCTTGGATCTTGGGACCTTGGTGGAGGGAAGGGACTAAGGGGTTTAAGTGGGGGTGAAAGGAGGTGTGGGGGAGGGTGGGGGGAGATAGAAAGGGTGAACATGATAGGGTTTAGGAGGGGCAGTGGGGGCAGGCAGTGAGTGCCGTACAGGTGGGAGGGGGAGCATCTGATGATATGGAGAGGTGTGAGAGAGGGGAAGGGATGGACCAGCATGGCGAGGGAAGGGAGCGGGGAGACGATGAGGCTCGGGGAGGAGGTAGCGCGCATTCGGCCATGGCGTCATAGCTTCAGTCTCTGCATAGCTTTCCTGAGCAATGGATTCTCTGCTGTCAAGGATTCGAGAGCTGTCTGAATTTCATATGACTTTACCTACTGCTTATCTTCAGGATTACTACGAAGGAACGACCACATGGAAAGCTAAGTAGCTGGGGGCACTATAACGAGAAAGTAAGCAGATACGAACTGAGGAAGTAAAACAAAAATGAAAGGAACACACTACTCCAGAAAAGGAACACTTATCGATAAAAAGGATCAGTTATCCGTAAATGGCAGCCCACTAGTGAATTCCTGGCGGCTCAGCGATGACCTCACTTTGACCCCACAACCAATAGGTCCTTGTTCAACGACCTCCCGGGGCAGAGAGAGAGAGAGAGAGAGAGAGAGGAGACTGTTTCACTTTCATTTTCTCTATGAATCTATAATTCTGTTACATTCATTTTGGAATATTTCTCTCCCTTTATAACTATCAAAATGCACTCCCCATAGACTCAGTATGACACACACACACACACACACACACACTTTTGGCTTATGTCATATTTTACATATTTGTCTTGCCTTAGGTCAAATATTATATTTCCCAAGTCCAGGGTAGTGGATCTAGTAACAGCACTATGTATACACTTGAAAAAATTGCACAGACGTATACACATAAAGAAACACACACACACACACACACACACACACAAACACACACACACACACACACATACACACACACACACACACACACACACACATATGCATTAATTACAGAGATAAAAAAGCGAAAAAATTGAATTGAATGTTTTCTGCGTTGCACAGTGAAATTTGTTTCTCATATGGTTTTTTCAGCTTAGATCAAACGGCCAGCCGACTGACCGACCGTTCCATTGGGGATGGGCGGAAACGAAGAGACGAAATATTGGAAGGCTGTTCTACACGAAAGGGTAAACGTTTTTTGTCTGTAGAAAGCACATTTTTTTTCCTTTCCGTTCAGTGTCCCAAGTCAATATTCATCATTTCGCAAATACGTTGTCTTCTTTTATCTAATTTCTTCATGGTTTTTAGGGGCTACAGCTTCAAGCAATTTATGCTATCGTCTTCCTTTTCACTTGGACGGGATTCAGTCCCGGACTAAAATTTTCGTTTAGGGCAACTAATGTATAAAGAATGGGGAGGGGCAAGTGAAAGAGAGAGAGAGAGAGAGAGAGAGAGAGAGAGAGAGTTCTTGACTTAAAAGAATTACAATATACGTCTCCATCAATCCTCGGCTGGAAGCAGTCCCGTCCATTGCAGGCAATAAACCAACACAATCCCAACAAACGGACTAGAAAAAAAAAATCTTTCCACGCGTCAGTGACGACGTGAACCGACCTTGGAAATTATCTGCCTCCTGTTCCAGGAGTGATGGACCAGAATACGAAATGAGTTTCCACCTCCATCCAGGGTTCAAGCCTAGCTAGATCCTTCCGCCCTTCTCACCCCCACCTACATGTTGCGACCCCAGCCACATCCGCCACACACCAAAGAACAATGGTTCAAACATTCAGACGCACCCACTTACATACCCTGAGAACACTGGTACTGCCAGTCAGTCGCTCGCTACACATCCAGAGCACGAGAGCACAGCCAGTTAGTCACCCGCTACGCATCAGAGAAGGACTTCACCCGAGCTGCGTTTCCAATTCCACATAACTAGTGTATAGATCGTCAGTTTCCCTTTGCCACAAGAGAACAATGATGACTTACCGAACGTGGCTAAATAATGAAGAGGTCGTTCGCATATTTATTGAACAAGGTTCAGGACGCTATTGTGACAAGGATCTGGGACAAACACGGGTGAAGGTCAAGTTAGTGTCCATGTTTATATTGCTCTCATAATACTCTTGCCTTCCTCTTTGTAATGGAAATTCTGGCCACCACACCCTTCCCTAGACAAGAACTAACGTGACAAGTTCCATTTTCTTAAATCAATCTATCCGTTACGTATGGACAATCGGTTGTGACCCGACCTGTAAAGTGGAACGTTCACGAAAATTCTGGAAATCAGGGGAACATATGAAAACAACCTAATTTCCCTTAATAGTCTTAATTCACCTAATTTTCGAAGTTATTTGATAAGGAATAAAGGTGAACGTTATGGTGTCATTTGCATTCAGTTGCTGGCAGGTTTGTTCGCTTACTGTTTGCTTCGTTGGCTGAATTCGCGTACCTCCGCCCACTGTATGCAACCAGTAAGGTAGAGGGAGGATGACGGCAGTGTATACTTTGACTGCAGTCTGTTTATACAAGTAAACTAACCTCCAATTTACTTGTATAGAAACCGAGAGTTAATGCGCTTATTCACCTCGTCTGCCATGCTTTCCCCCAGAGGCCTGGACATACTTCAGAGACAGAGGTGCATTATACCAAAACCCTTCTCTCACCTGGTCCGCATGGGTAATATGTCGTCTGGCCAACAGAGATTCACTGGACGACCCGGCCATCTCTTCAGACCAGGCAGATGAGGAGCCTTGATTATGCAAATGCACAGGTCCTCTCCCGCCAGGGGTCCTGCCTGCTGGCGTCCTCCCAGTGGACGACTATTGATCACGGGCATCAGGTTGCTGCAGGAAGTGTGATATTTACCTGACTCCTCAATCTCTAGCTGCGTCTACTGGAGGAGTACCAACAGACAGAGATCCTGCTGTATCTACCAGAAGAGGAGCCGGAAGGCAGGTGGCCTGCCATGTTTATAGGAGAAGGAACCTGGATTCGGTATCCTGCTGTTCCTACTTGAGGGGGAGGCAGCTTGCATACAAGCAAGAGGTTTAGCAGTGAAGAGAGAAAGGTTATTTGGAGTGTGAGTATGAACTGGAGAAAACATGGAGGAAGTGAGCTCTTTTAGATACCTGGGAGTGGATATCACAGCAAAAGGAACCATGGGAGCTGACGTAAGCCATAGGACGGATGAAGAGGGCAAAGATCCTGGGCGTATTGAGAATGTGCGGAAAGAGAGGTCACTGTCTTTAAGGGGAAAAATGGATATGTACCGTAGGTGCTGGACGGATGCGAGGCGCGGGCCTTAGTTACACATGTAGAGAATGGATGTGCTGGATTAAATGAAAAAGCGATATGCGGTGTGAGGAAGGATGATCGAATAAGAAATGAGGTGTGGTGGTAAGAAGAGATTTGTATCAAATCTGAAAAGGGTGTACTGAAATGGTTCGGACATATGAAGGATATGAGTGAGTTGAGGCTGACATAGAGGGTATACATTTCAGAAGTCGAGGGAACATGGAAAAGGTGGAAACCAAGGAGGAGATGGAAGGGTGGAGTTAAAGATGCTTTGAAGGTTTGGAGTCTGAACATGCAGGAGGGTGTGAGGCGGGTAAGGAATAGAGCGAACTGGAACAATGTGGTACACAGGGGACGTCGTGACGTCAGTGGGCTGAATTAATCCTATGATGGGGTCAGGGGTGCATTACGCGAGGGAGCGAATGAGGCCATTTCTCCGCCGGTTCCTGGCGCTATCTCGCTAACGCAGGTAATGTGATATGGGAATATGGGACACAAGGAACAGGAGAAGGGGGAAAGGGAGGAGGAGAAAGAGAAAGAAAGGAGACAGAAGAAATAGAATAAAGGACAAGCAACTTTTGTTGGTGAAGGAGGGAAGGGAAGCTGAGCAGGAGTCGGAAGAGGAAAGGGAAAGTCACTATACTTGGGGTTAAAAGGCCAGACGTAGAGAATAAACTTCTGGTGCTGAGTATGTAAGCCGCAAATTCTCTTTATCTTTAAATTCTATCGACTGTGATACGTGATGGCCAAAAAAGAATCATATATCAAAAGTGTCCCAGTAAAAATTCCGACCAAATTTCACCGTTAGTTAAACGGCATCCATCATCAAATGCTTCAAGATTAGTGAAGCCTCAGCCGCTGCTGCTGGTCCTTGCCAGAAAGTGTACTTCTGAAGAAAACTGATCAGTATTGTCTCCCAAACATTTCTCACACTTTGGGTCCTCTAAGCACCAGGGAACGGGCCCATGAGGACTCAGGTTAGTAACGCTGACCACTGTACCATGAAAACCCATGTGTGTGTGTGTGTGTGTGTGTGTGTGTTTACTTGCCTATATGTATCTACCTATTTGTGCTGTACGGAAAGAGTTGTACACTCGCGGGACCCCGTCTCTCTTTATTTATCCTCTCAACTGTAGAGACCAAATCGCCGAATCCGAAAGAAATATATAAAGAATACCGAAACACACTACATTAAGGCTCAGTATATATATTCCGGCGACTTTTGTTTTGTGTCTCAATTAGGACGAAGTCTGACATTTTATAAAGATAAGAAATATCACAGGAGCATTTCTCTCGTTCTTGTGCAGTAAGATCTTAGCTCTACCACCGCCTCTACCTCAGCGACACTTCAGCAACTCCCTACTTCCATTAATTATACCTCACGATGGCCGCTGACAACTCTGTCCCATAAACTGGAGATGAAAAGGTCATTTTCTTTTTTTACCCTATGTGAGGAACGTTTTCACCCTATTCACTGAAGACAGCCTTGGGTTCCTGTACATATTTTCCAATCGCATACCTTTACTGCCGTTTCTATCGCGACGCTATACTATAGGACGGACGTCTTTGGCTTTAGAATCTCTAGTTCTTCTGACCCGATTCACATGGAGGCTGTACTTCAGTTTGTTCTTCTCGTCTTCTAAACTGTGGAGACTGAACTCGGCGGATCCTAGGCTAGTTGGCTTAGGATCCGCCGCGGTCAGGATATACTCGACCGCCTCATCCACCCACAGGGAGTCTGCCTCATCCTCCTTCAAGCATGGTGTTCAGACGACGCTACTGAGTCTTCAGACGACGTTACTGAGTGAAGATTATATGTGGTTACGAAGTGGAGATATTTATGAGTTATAGAGAAAAAAAATATGGATCATCGAGCAAAGAAAATTATGAAGTACTGAAAAAAGAAAATTATGAATCACCGAGTAAAGAAAATTATGAATCATTAAGTAAAAAGTATCATGGGCTATCTATTAAAGAAAATTATGGGTAAATGAATAAAGAAAAATAGTTTAAGAACTGAATAAAGCTATGGGTTATTAAGAAAATTATGGGTAAATGAATAAAGAAAAATAGTTTAAGAACTGAATAAAGCTATGGGTTATTAAGTGTAGAAGATTTACGAATCATTTAATAAAGAAAACTGTGGGTTATTGATTAGAGAAAATTATGGGTTATTGCGTAAAGCAATTATGGGTTACCCATTAATGAAATTCATTAACTACTCAGTACGGAAAGTTATAGTTTATTGATTAAAGAAAATGACGTGTTATTGAGTAAAGAAAATTGTGGGCTATTCAGTGATACAAATTATGGGTTATCGAGTAAAAAGGAATATGAATTGTTTAGTTCAGAAATTTGGGTTATTGGGTAAAGAAGATTATGAGTTACTGAGTAAAGAAAATTATGATTAACTGAGTAAAGAAAATTATGATTAACTGAGTAAAGAAATTAAGGCTTAATGTGTAATGAAAATTATGGTTTACTGTGTTAGGAATATTATGTATTACTGAGTAAAGAAAATTATGGGTTACCTGGTAAAGAAAGATATAGATTAGTAAGTAAATCAACTTTTGGGTTATTTAGTAATAATGACTATGGGTTATTAAGTAAAATGTCTTTTGGTTATTCATAAAAAAGATCATGCGCTATTGAGTAAAAAGACGTATATGTTATCAAGTAAGAGTACAAAAGAACATTCCATCATAGATTATTAAGCAGAGAGAATATGGTTTATTGAATAAAGAGATTGATAGGATATTCAGTAAAGATACATGGTTTATTGAGTAAAGAAAATAATCCCATTATAGGCTTTTAAGCAAAGAAAATATAGTTTATTGAGTAAAGAAAATTATCCCAATATAGGTTAAGAAGAAAAAATATGGTTTATTGAGTAAAGAGACTGATAGGTTCTTTAGTAAAGATTTATGGTTTGTTGAGTAAAAAAGAATGATCCCATTATAGGTTTTTAAGCAGACAAAAATTATCCTTGGAACTTCATCAGCAAAACAGGGGACAACATTTCTCCTTTCATTCTTTTACTTTTCCATTCTGTCAGGGGTGGGGTATTGGGTGGGAGTCTGCAACTCCTCAGTGCGTCAAGAGGACCATTTTCGGAGTGAAATAGATTCTGCCCGACCTCCAAATTCAGTTCAAGAACATGTCCAACAATCTTAAACCTTCTTCATTCTCGTCCACTTCCGAGTCGGAAGCGGAGACATCTACTTCACTCTCGCTCACTAACATCCTGCAGTACCAAACCAACTTCAGTCTCTTCTGGATCACTCATCACAGTCTCTTTTTCTTCGGGACTTTCCACCATCGTTTCGCGTCGCTTAATGAATCTATCATAGTCTTGCCTTAGCTCGTCACCATCCTTCCTACGGACGACCATTTCCTTCCCGTTCCATTCCCGGACACATGGGGCCAGATCTCCCGCGCAAGCCTTCAAAACATCCATTTCTTCTTTGGTATCTTTCCGGCGCCTTTTCCGCTGTGGTCTTTCAACCGTAGTCATCTTTCTCTTTCTTCCTCGATTTGCTGGGGTCAGAGTCTCATACTTCGGCACTTTCCATGAGAAGCCTCCATAGCAGTATCTCTGCTTATTTGCTGGTCCGGAGCGTCGAACAACGACGCCTACCCCGCGGAGGTGATGACCTAATTTGATTAAGGAAGCCTGTCGCAATTTATGTTCTCTACAGTATGATCCGTAAGCTGCCACCAGGTCCTCCTTATATATCATTGTCGTTGAGCACTGATCGTAAACCAAGTACTCCTCGAGGAATCGCAGGAAACCCTCCTTTCCCTTGTATGGCTGCTGGTAATTTGAGAAGCACACTCGAGCCATGCTTATCTTCTGAAAGAAAATTTTGGCATAAAAAGTAAAATTTTTTGACCAGCACGGACCGAAATATAGTCAACACTATAACACAGTAATGAAACCAGATCAAACCAGTTCAGGAGCGGGAGAAGACACTGAGGATGTGAGGACAGGAGGAAAGGTAAGGGGAGGAGATGAAGGATACAGGAGGGGATGATGATGGTGTGAGGAGCGAAGTGACAATTTTAGGAGGGTGTAGGGAAGATATGGATAATGCAGAAAGGATAATGAGATGTAAAAAGGATACCGACGATGGAAGGATGATGTAAGGAGGAAAAGGTTGATGGTGGGAGGAAGGAAGGAAGAGGGAGGGACAGTGATGATATAAGGATGTAGTTAGGATAGTTATAATGTGGGATCTGCATTGATCAGCTTAGAAAAGAGAGTTAAGTAGTCATCTAAGTATTCAAAATTATCAAAGGCTTTGATGATCTCAATCTAACAAGGTACTTAAGAACAGACCATCTGATTTCACTCGTAGTAATGGGTACACAGTCGTAGGGAAGCGCTTTACCTCGAACGCGAGAATTATTCTTCCTTCAACAGCATTGTTAACATATGGAATAATTTACCAATGATATTAACTGAAAGCAGTACCACGAATATGTTAGAAAAAGAGACCAGTTATTTCGCTTCATATCTACAACTGACATTATTTGCGCCTCCTTATTTACATGCACATCTTACAGGCTTTCCTCTCTGAAACATCTGTGTCTTTCTACTCTTAACCCACTGATCTATGAGATTCTGATCACTTCCACCATTTAAACAACCTCGTAAGGTCCCAGTTGTCTATTGGTGTTTGAGTTCCTTTGTATATCCCTTTGTATTTTAAGATTTGATTTGGGTTGAGTTGACGAAAATATGGAGAGGAATTTATATAATGTCAAAGATGATTAAAAAATTTATTATGGGAATTTCCTAGTCTCTTGTATGTGTTTCATATTCCTTTTATTTGGAAAAGAGAAAGTAATTTAACTATCATTTCCATTAAAGCTACAACATTTTGAACACGACATATGATGAATGTGAGAGAAATAAGAGCCACAGCAAAGGTAATAAAATGATTCTTTGGGTAAGTTCTCTTTATAATAAAGACAAGTGGTGATTTTATGACTACTTAGGACAAACAAAAGCATTTTTGATAAAGTAGGAGTACTAACTGATGATTATTTCAAATACTACTAAGGAGAAAAAGGAAAAGTTATAAATATTACTCTTATGTATTAGAAGGCTATAGGGAATTACTCTTGAATATGAAAAACTAAAGTCGGATTTTAGTAAAGTTAAGTCTGAATCCATGGTACTTCGTTTGAAAAACGCAGACGGTGGATCTTTCTTTTCCTGATATAATAGGGAAATCATCTTGGCCCAAACGGTGCCTGACAACCTTATATGAGTAGCAGCTTACAGAAGACGTCACTGCCTATCCAGCAAAGCCGGGAGACCTATAACCACGACACCACACCTGGGAAGCCCTCGTGCTGTCACCTGGTACCCTGCTGGTCCGGCGGTTGGAAGATTTGGCCGGAGTCAAGAACAAATACCTAAGGCTGTTCACCCATGCCAAGCCCACTGCCCGACAGTGTCAGGGAGAGCCTTCCAGTGCGTTACTCGGAAACCGTACACTGATCAGCCGCCTTAAAATATACGGGTGTGGGCGGGTCGTCAAAATATTCAATTAAGCAATCAACAATGTCATTTAGATTTCAGAAGCTCAAAGGCTGGATCACCTCTGTCACGTGAAAAAGAAAAAGATAATCTAAGTCAAAAATGTTAAACTGATAGCTTTTGCTAAAAGATTGTGGAGCCGAGATCCACAGTCATATATTGTGCAAACGGTTAGATGTATTGTACCGTTATGCTATTGTTAGATTCTCCAGATTCCCATCTGATTTGAACCTTTGTCATATGAGAGACCAATCTTAATCTATTTATTGCACAGATACACTATTGTTAGATTCGCCAGGTCTCCTCGTTACAGATATTTAATTGTCACTGGTACTATGGTCTGGTCTCTGTCTGACAGTTAGTCTTTTTTTTCTTTTCTATGTTAGCTGAGACGGCATGGGCAGCTAAGGCCCTAATCAAGGCCATCCTATTAATGCTATATATATATATACCCTAGCCTGAGCCAGGTACCCATTTTATCGACTAACCCCTAAGGGTGGATGAACAGCTGGGTTAACTGTGGACCGACTGCCGCAACCAGGATTCGCACCTATGCACTCGACCCTGGGCGGCCCGTGAATGCGCCACGGTCAGGAACGCTAACCACTACACCACGGGAG
>JAYMFT010206467.1:0-11584 GCA_038088735.1 Panulirus argus | reverse complement strand
TATATATATATATATATATATATATATATATATATATATATATATATATATATATATATGGTCCAAATATCACTGCACCGATGTGTTTTCATTTACACTTCCAATAAATTGCTTTCGTGTTTTTTTTCCTGTTGATAATTGTATATCCAACTTGTTTGCAAAATTCCGGCCTCGTTTTTAAAAGTAATTAGGGCAAAATCAATTACTGTTATATTAATGAGAAGCAATTTTAATATCGTCGATATCAAAGCCATAAATGATTTTAACTGCTTTAGTGTTTGTTTTAGTTTATGACACCCTGATGTCCTGATTTCATCAAATGATTTGTCCTAGTCGCTAAATATAAGGTCACTACATCTATTTCAAATACATGGACAAAATGATAACACAGTTGCGGTAGGGCAGTTATTTCTGAAAACGCGGCATGTCTGAAATGGAGCTGAAGTTACTGAGGTATAATCAAGTAGCCAAAGTAACACAAATGATATACGGTAACAGTTTTTCTGGCGGTATTGGCAAGGGATCTATTGTATATTGGCAGGTGAAATATCGTCAGTTGCAGTAGCATGAGTACAGCCACTGCCACTTAAGAAAACCACAACATGATGCTGTTATGATTGCCATCGCCTTTGATAGACAGACTCATCACAGTTGATAAAGACAATTTACTCTAACTTCCTTGCTGTAAGTGGGGACCGTACCTTGGCAAAGGAAGATATTGTTTGTGGTAATTTGAGAGAAACGTGTTACTAAGAACATATTGCCACAAAACTGTTGCTTGGAGACGATCATAAAGCTGAAGAGAAACGGCTTCAAAATTCTTAAAGAATATCGAATGAAAAATGAATGAATTTAGTTTGGAGAAATAATTCAAAAGATGATCTCCCAGTTCCCAGAAACAAATTGCTATTTGTTCCGTGAGCAAATAACGTAAGATGAGTAACAGTGGTCCGTATCCAGGCAAAGAGAGGGTCCGTTTTCGTATCCAGGTAATAAACAGGAAACAAACGGACAATGTTCCGTACCCAGAGAACATATGACTTGGATGGCCCGTTGACTCTGGCTTCTCACAGTGATGATTGGTGGCGCTCTGGGATATATGTTGTTGAAGGGGAATGCCGCGTCGAATCCCGTCGAGATGTACGATTATTCGAGGATTCTAGAAATGAGTTATTTCGGGTAGTAACTGAATCCGATAAAGCTTTCGTTGTATCTCTAGGATATGATTATCTCGTTTTGAATCGCCTGCTTATCGTTATAGCACTATACAAAGTAATACTAACCGTGGTCAAGTTCAGAGATATACCGCAAGTTAACATAGTTGAAGTCTGGTTAAGTTAGGTTAAGTTAGGCTAGGTTTGTTTAAGTAAGGTTAAGTTAGGTTAGGTTATGCTGGTTTAGGCTAAGTTGGATTAAGCTTCATTAAGTTAGAGTAAATGTCAGGTTAAGTTCGAATAGAATATGTTTGGTTAAGTTATAATAGGTTAGGATAAGTTAGAAGCAGGGATGCTACCAACATAAACTCTTCCTCTCTGCTTACGAGCGATGGCAGTCGCACTGCAATGCTCCCTAAAGCCAATTATTTACTTCAAGTTTCGAACCCTGATACTCTGTGCCATCAGCCGAACGCCGTAATCGCCTTGCCAGCAGGCAGTCAGCCGAGGTTACCGCTCATTTCAGAATGACCGTAATAGACGAAACAAAGTTCGATGGCTTACCGAGATTACCAAACGACAGAAGGGACGATACTAACCAAGAGGAGAAACGGTTCCTTTCAAGGGAACAAACGGTACCATAGAAGGGAGCGAACGGTACTGCCTTAAGGAACGAACGGTACCATGCAAGAGGAGAAACGGTGCTATCCAAGAGAATGTGCAGTACCATCGAAGGAAAACGAGGCTGAGAGAGTTTTCCTTTCCATTGATATCCAGTGTATTCACAACGAATGCTCCATGAATCTTGAGTACCTTCAGACTGTCTGTGTGACGCGCTGGTACTCGGGTACGGCTGTGTGTGTCAGTACGTGGGTGTCGTTCCGTGTCTCATCATCTCGTGTCACTCGGAGTCTTTGGCTGTAAATTCCTTCCACAGATCCTCTTCCCTTACCTTCCTGTGCTTTCCTCGTCTCCTCTCGTTGATTTCTGCTTTTCTTTTTCAGTCTGTCTTCATTTTCCACCCACTTAGTTCCATTACTTTCTTACGTTTTCTTCCTTTCCCTCCTCTCTCTCTCTCTCTCTCTCTCTCTCTCTCTCTCTCTCTCTCTCTTTCTCTTCCCTTCCTTCGCTTTCTCTCTTTTCTTTCCTTTTCTCTTTCTTCCCAGATTTCTTCCCTCTATATTACTTTCTTTCCCTCGTTGGTTTCCTTTGTCAATCCCATTTCCTTCTCTACTTCCTCCCTTTCCTTACTCTATCCTTCCTCTTCTTCTTCTTCTTCTTCTCCCTCCCGCTCTCCCTAACACTCCTCCTCCTCCCCAACCCTCCCTCCCACCTTCCGTAGGCGGGTTGAGCATCACGTGGGCGTGGCCTGCAGGAGTCGTACCTCCCCTCCCAACAGGCATCCGAGGACATCCGGTCTTCTCCGGCATTCCCAGAAGCCGTCCCTTTCATAGCGAACACATTCCTCACATCCTCCCGCACACACGACCCAGGGAACAAGGGCTCTCTCTCTCTCTCTCTCTCTCTCTCTCTCACTCTCTCTCTCTCTCTCTCTCTCTCTCTCTCTCATTCTCTCTCACTCATCCTTTCCAAGGACAGCTTAAGAAAAAAAAAAAAGGCAAGGCAAAAAAAATTTAAACTACTCGACCAAAAATTGAATTAATTAACGTGTGGACATTACTTATGCATGGTAATTTCTTTAAAGTGTCAACGCTCTCTTGCTGATTGGTCATGGAAGAATCCCGTTAAGTTAATTCACGTTATGTCCTCGACATTGTTCCCTCGGAAAGGCTTCAGTTACTGCAGCAGTAAAAATGTTAATACAGCTGGAGACTGGTTAGCGTTGTTAACAGCGAGGCATGCACGGGCCGCCAGGGGTCGAGCAAGCATTGGCTCTTAATCCTGGATGCGTTAGTCTGTCCGCAATTCGCCCTGCTGTTCATCTTCTCCTAGGGTTAGGCCGATAAACTGGGTACCTGAATTAGGATGATACATATATATATATATATATATATATATATATATATATATATATATATATATATATATATATATATATATATTAGGATAGATAGTTGCCCTTGTCGACTCCGCAAATCAGAGGAAAAAAAATACCTTTGGAAATTGCTAACACAAAACAGAAATGTTACAGTAAGGGACTTGTAAAACAATTGTCCACATATGTATGAAAACAATAATACTTATACAATAAGAAATGCTAAATGTTTGCGTTACACCCTCGTCTACCAGCTCCCTCGTCTCTCATTCCAGACCTTCCTATCGGCTTTCCTCTAACTCTCCTCTCTCTCTCTCTCTCTCTCTCTCTCTCTCTCTCTGAACTCAAGATATTCTTCGAGTTATTCACTCAGCATTCCTTCACTCTTCTACTCCGTGCTCCTCCCATACTACATCTCTGATATCAAGGCATTCCTTTCATGGTGCCTCACACCCTCCTACCTGCTTTCCAGTCGCAATTTCCTCTTCCCTTATTATGAATCTGACCCCAGATGGTAATCTTCAACCAGTTATTTTCTCTCTTTTCACTTAGCTTTGTTATAACAAGTGCTTCTTTCACATTTTCTTAAATATTTTAGTTTTCCGACGTTCTTAGTCATACTAATGTTTCCTTCTCGTGGTTATATCCGTGTGTGTTATTTCAATGTTCTAGTCACTTTCCTTTTTCGCTGTAACAGTTTTACTCCGACTATGCATATCTTCGTTGCACTAGCTCTTCTTTCACTTTCTCTTTTCCGCTTCAGCCCAAATCCTTTCTCATTGTCTTGCTAATCCACCAAACTTAATCTTTTGTTGTATTAGTTTTTTGTTCTTCGTTTTGCCAGTTTTTCATTTGCCTTTACAGTTTCTCTTCCACAATACATCAGAGAACTTTGCTTCATATGGAGACGCCAGGTAACTCTCTCTCTCTCTATCTATCTATCTACCTAGATAGATAGATAGTTAGCACACAGTCCAGTTATTAATATTTGAATACATTTAGGCAACATTCCGACTTTTGCCATGAAACATTTGACAGCTGTCTCTCTCATTACACGAATAGGTCTTACTGTGATCTTTCCTGAACAATTTTCTTTGCTTGACACATGAAATGATAAATTCTCTTCCTAAGAGACGCAGACAACAATTTCTCGTATGCCCTGTTCACCTTTTCCTCCGAGCTTTCATAAATGCTTTTGTGATAATACTGTTGTAATTAGCTAATGGTCATCAACCAGAACAGCGTTTTTCGTGGTAGCAGAGTGAGGTTGTGTCATCTCTCTCTCTCTCCCTCTCTCTCTCTCTCTCTCTCTCTCTCTCTCTCTCTCTCTCCCTCTCTCTCTCCCTCTCTCTCTCTTTGGTGTTTGATATTGCTCTCAGTCGCTTCATTTCCCGTGTTCTCACTTTTTTCCTGTATCACCTCTGTCTTTATCCACGCATTCTAACAATTCTGCATTCTTTTCTTTACAGTTCTTACATTTTCTCTTATGATTATGATTCATGCAAAGGGGAGAGAACAAATAGGAAGGCACTAGAGCAGATGACAGAGAAAGATCAGTGAGCGAAAGGGGGAAAGATGTTTAAACAAGATGAAAGGAGACTAATGATAAACAAGGATGACTAGAGAGGAAATGAATAAGGCACAGATGGAATAACGCAGAGGAGAATAGACAGAGAGAGGTGAAATGAAAGACCAGGAGAGAGAGGGGGGGGTGAGAGAGAGAGACTTTGAGAGGCTTGAAATACTCAATTCTGGTTCAGATTCAGTTCTCCATACTCTGTGTTGGGTAAGTTAGCAATTTGGTTTGCGGGAGAAACCTACTATGTAATGACTATTCTTCTATTATCTTGTGAGGCAAGAATTCACTATTTTTCCTTTACTTTTTCCTTGAGAGAGGCGACACTGGTCAAGAATACAAGCACCCACAATACTTTTTTTTTATAGTGGGTAGTAGCATTAATTGCCTCAGAGAGGTTTCTCGTAAAAATCAGACAAATAGAGCCTATAATACAGAAAGACTGCACCATAAAAAAAGGCTTGTTTCAGAAGAAATCACAGCTATTTAACTTCATTAATCTAATTAATCTGATTAACCTGATGTTTGTTTTACACCACTTCCCTCACGGGCAATGGTGGGTTAGCTCTGCATAATGGACTACTGGATGATGAATCCCATTGTCCCAGCAAACAGGATCAAGCCAAAGTACTCGAGACACCGGAGCAACAGGCGACCCCACTATGCCACACGATGTCTTTGCCCCATATTCCTTGGCAGTGAATCTGAGGCTGAACTTAGAGCCAACTGCTGGGTCAAGGCAGAGAACTTTGGCTCGACTAAGAGTCAGTAGTTGGGGGTCAAGGCAGAGAGAGAACTGTGACTCGACCAAGAGTCAATCAGAACAGAGGGTCAGTGCGGGGAATTGAGTCAGCTGGGAGTCGATTGCCGGGCCATTACCAATCAGATTACATCGACACTGCAACTCAGTTGGGCCAGCTCACTTTGCTAATTCAATTCTCGACCGAATATACACATACCACCGAGGACACCGAACGGTCTGTATGTGGACGGGTCTGTTAATAGGATTTCTATGACGCTATTGGAAGTTAAACTTGGAGGCCTTCCTGTGGTGCAGTTCTGATTTTGAGCCAAGAAGGACGAATCTTGTAGAAGAAGATCAGTAAACAAACTTTGGATCGCCGATGGATTATCGGAACTCGTGTGGCTTAACAGACTAAAGTATTTCCACAGATTGTCACACAAAGCTTTGTAACGGTTGAGCTAGTATACGCAGACCCCATTTGCGTTCTTTGATATGCGAACCAACAAAGAGAACGACAAACAGACGGCAACTCATCCACAAAAGCGAGTGAGAAGACAAGACGACAAAAGGTATGGCATATAGAAGAGTTAAGACCCGGAAAGCTGAAGTCAACAACACAGCCATATGCACTCATACAGGTTAGTTGGTTGGTTGTTTGGGCTCTAGACCCATCAACTGCCTGGGTCATTAACGCCAACAAGCGTCAAGCCACATCCACCAACCGAAAAACCTTAACACCTTCAGGCGTAAAGGATGATTCAAAGACCCCACACTACTCACTATGCATGAGGCCCCCCGAGAGATAGATGCATCAACAAAGAGATATATATGAATATGCTCATTTACACTTGGGCACAGAAATGATTAATTCCGTATGATGAGACGGACGTAACCACTCCAACCAACACACACATGAAAGAATTCATATGTAATCACCAGAAAGGTGTTCCATGAAACACCGCCAGCGGCGCAGCACAGGTAATGGAACTGAAATAAGCATGGCTGCAAATACTGTTTAAAGAGAAAAACACTAAACCGTCTGAGTTAAGTTTTCCCCGTCAGAAGATGGAACGTCCTTCAAGTTATGAGCCATACTATAAGTCCCAAGTTCACCCTTTCTCCACGGGGCATAATTTAGGCAAAACCCAAACTGGAGTGATGGATCTTATGGCATTCAATTACTTAAATGATGGGAAACTACTGCGTAAAATTACCTCAGTCACTATATCAAATTCTTCAAGTTACGACAAGGCTTCCGTTGTGGGTTAAAGCTTGACTAAGACGACTAGCGGACGACAACAACGAAGCCCGGACGAGGACAACGACTGCCGAAGACGACGGAGAAAGTGATCACTGTCTCCCAAATGACGCAAACGACACGATACGAATTGACACAGACAACGACACGTACGCCCACAGACACTTGGGCATAAATACGCTCACAGGCAGAAGCACACAGAGCCTGATTGAGACAAAGACACAACTAGAGATATCTATAGAATAGGAGAGAGCCGTGCGCAGACGCCGTGGGTCAAGATACACTACATGCGACATGTAGAGACGGTGATGGGTAGTGTGGTAAATGGTCAGGTACGCTGGTGTGGTGATGGGTGCAGCCGAGGGCGATGTTGAAGTAGTGGAAAAGTGGAGGACGGGGTTGGAGGGGGGGGGGGGAAGGAGTTGGCGGAGGAGGAATTAAGTAGAAGGAAGGGATCGTTCAGGATGGACTAGCAGTTACGTGGAGGAGGCGAAGGAGCTGTTGGGTGGGTTCCGAGATGAGAAAGTGGACGATGGGAAAGCCTTGGGGGTGTGGGTGGTGGTGGATGACTGGGAGGGATGGGAGGCGGGTGGAAAAGGACGAGGTGGAGGGTGGGGGAGGGAGAGCAGGTGGAGGAGGGGTGGCTCCCCTCTCCCCCACAAGGGCTCTCTTATGCACCTCAAGAACACTCGGGTGTGCTCCACCAGGCAGACTCCCCTTTACCCAGAACACGTCCAACTTTTCCCAGGGAGTGAGTGAGAGCTGGGAGAAAGAGGGAGAGGGGAAAAAAGAATGTGAGAGGAAATGGAGACCGGAATAAGAAAGAAGAACAGTGAACAAGAGAAGGAAAGAAAAAGTAAGAGAAAGAAAAGAAAGAAGAGAGGGGAATGGGAGCGAGTGAGATTCACATACGTGCCTCATGATAGCGCCTGACAGAAAGACATATAAAGACACACGAGCGTAACATACAAGGATTAGACTCACGAGTGACTCGCACAGACTAGCACACACAAGGCCAGGGCACGCAAGGGACACACACACAAAGAGTGACGTGAAATGAAGCACGAAAACCCAGGATCTCCGTAAAGGGCGATTTCCGAGGGTGAGGAGTGAGCGAGACTTGCAACTCTCGTATACATCAGAGGAGTGACGGGGAAGGGCGGGGTGCAAATTAGTTCATCATAGTCGAGAACTAATCAAATAATCTCAATCTGCGACTGAGGACGGATGGCTTCTCTCGGCTGGACTTCGTGAAGAAAGTTCCCCACACCGTCTGTCTGCTTCAGGGCGCTTCCCAGCTGACTCTCTCTCACTTCAGAATGACTCGTCTAATTCTTACCGACTTCAGATGGCTTCAGGGAGCCTAATACCAACTCTCTTCAAAATCATTACCCCAAATCCTACCTCACTTCTGGAGGTTTCATAGAGCCTCTCCTAACTCTCACATTTCAAAAAGACTACTCCAGTTCCTAAATGACTTCAGGCGGCGTTAAAGAGCTCCCCAAAACTCTACCATTTCAGAAAGATTCTATGCATTCTTAGTGAATTCAGGTCTTCACAGGGCCTCCCCAACTCTTCACGCTTCAGAAAGTCTCTCTGAATCCACAGTAACTCCAGAGGGCTTCAGTGAACCTTACCTCAACACCCGCACAGCTCAGGGAAACTTTTTCTTTGATAATCAGCGGTTTCAGAGGGTTTCTATCACTGAGGCCCACATTTCAGAGGTGTGGTAGTCCTAGAAAGTTAGATGCTTCCTGAAAGTCTGCTATATTCAGGGAGCATCACCACAAATCGCTTACGCTTAAGAACGACTTTTCTAGTGGCCACTGATTCAGGAACGCTCCTTGCAATCTGGCCATGAACCTTCCCCACCACTGCCAGCCTCCAGGGAACCTTCCCCACCACTACCAGCCTCCAGGGAACTTTCCCCACCAATGCCAGTCTCCAGAGAGCCTTATCCACCACTACCAGCCTCCAGGGAACCTTCCCCACCACTACCAGCTTCCAGGAAACCTTCCTCACCACTACCAGCCTCCAGGGAACCTTCCCCACCACTGCCAGACTCCAGGGAACCTTCACCAGCACTGCCAGACTTCAGGAAACTTCCCAAAACTGTCAGACTTCACAAAGCTCCCCCAAAACTGTCAGACTTCACAAAGCTTCCCCAACATTGTCAGACTTCAAGAAGTCTACCTAACACTGCCACTCTTCAGAAACCTTCCTCAGCACTACCAGACTTAAGGAAGTTCCCTAATACAGCTAGACTTCAGAAAGCTCATCCACCCTTACAATCGTTTAACGAAGCTTACCCAATTCTTACTAAGCTTCAGGTGGCTTCTTGAAGCTTACTACGTTTATCACAAGTACTTATTTTTCGGACAGTTATTTGCATATCAGCTTTCTTTATCCAACTTGCCATATTTTACCTCATATCTTCCCTTAATACTATCAGTCTTTTAAGTAAAACGAGAAGATAAACGAACGATACAGAAATACCGGATTCAGCCACATTTTGAAAAATTTAACTAACTTTTGACGAATTCAGGAAGGGTTCTCGAGTACGCCACGTTGTGTGGGGTATTTCCATGAAAACTAAACAATTCCAGACGAAACTGCAACATTGCCAGACATTTCTGACCATTCAGATGGCGCCGGATGCTAAAAGCAATTTAGTCTTTAATTCAAGGAAAATCTCCAAAACTGGACGCTGAATGAATAACACGAGATTCAATTTAGGAACTCGTTGCGTCTGATGTCAGAATGAATAAACTTGTGGTGGAATAGGGATAGTTCAAATGAGATATCATAGTGGGTTCACCTAAAGTTGGGATATCCTCTTTCCATTTTCTTCTACGGACTCTCTCTCGTCGAAGTTTGTCAAGAGAAATGTGTTATCCATAAGCAGCAAGTACCTCAACTCCCCTCTCCCAAAGGACCACAATTTGCTTCAATACCTTCACATTTCATTTCCTTCACCGCCCACTCAATAGACGTCAAACGGACATGGTGAAATCATACATCCTTGACTCAAACCCATCTTCATCGGGAAAGCACCGACGACTCTCCTCTCTTCCTACTCGCACACACGCCTTACTCTCCTGGTAAACACTCCACTCTGCATGAAATAGCTTTCCATTCATCGCATGTCTACATAGCATCTTTCATTAGGCTTCTTTATCAACCTTGTTATATGCTTTCTCCAGATCAGTCACTGCCAAATTCTGATCATTCTTTTTCTCCCATTAATACTTCAAAACATCTTCAAATTAAGCACCCGGTCTCATTAAGCCACATTACTCCTGTCCCCAGTCAGCTACTCTGTGGATCACACCTTACCAAGTATGCTAAGCACACGTAAATTTATGCGATTCTAAAATCCATATTTGTCCCCTCGGTCATTTCTACATGCAATCAGCCAGTCTCTAGCCACACCTGACCTTTGGCTATGTACACGTTGAAAAGCCTGACTAATCCCTCAAAAAACAAAATTGTGTCCATTTGTAAAAACGATTTACTTGCAATCCCATCTATTCCCGTTATTTCACTACATTTCATATTACACAAGGAGCAAAGCGAAGGTTTTGCCTCGAAATTTGCACTTCGGTGTCTAAATCTCAGCTCTTATAGAGGTGAAAAAGAGGAGGAGACAGGCGATATACTTTATGAAAGAAACCTGGATTTTCTGGCAACAGGCGTAGCAAAATTGAAGGATAAGGGGACTGAGTGAATGGGAATGTTCTAGGGTACGTAAATTCCAGGGTTAGTGGGATGGAGAGAGGGAAAGGAGTGGCACTTGTGACGCGAGCAGTGGTACCGAATTAAGGAGTACTAGGAAACGAGTCCATAGCTGACGTGGACTAGAATGAAAGAGAACTACGAGATGATTGCAAACGATTGTTAGTGCTGGGAGAAGCCCCCCCCCCAAAAAAAAAGGAAAAGGAATGCATCTTGTAA
Organism: Panulirus argus; assembly: GCA_038088735.1. Classification (NCBI taxonomy): domain Eukaryota; kingdom Metazoa; phylum Arthropoda; class Malacostraca; order Decapoda; family Palinuridae; genus Panulirus; species Panulirus argus. The sequence continues at coordinate 901 of JAYMFT010206467.1, read as the reverse complement.
GGACCTGACTGAGTACCCTGTCACTTCTGATGTAAAGCGATCAAGTCTTTATGTAAGGGAATGTGAATGCAGGGTTAGGCGGCGTGGAAATTTTGAGGGTATGACCGTAGGGCCTGTAGTCCCGAACGTGAGTTGAAATGGAGGAAAGTTTGTCGAGTTTTGTGCTGAAAGAGGAATAGAGTATGAAAAGGGGAATACTTAGGTACGTGGGGGTATACCAGGTTGGGTGCCAACGAGAGTTGATGGATTATGTGAAGGCTGACGGGTGAGCAAAGGAGAGGTAGTTGAATGTGAACGTGTTGGGGTTGGTGACAGGAGGAAAGGCTAATCATTCCTTGGTAAAGGTGGGTCTTAAAGCTGGTGGTGGGTTAAAAGAAAAAAAAAAAATGACACACGCGGGAAATGTGTGGTGAAAATGAGGAGTTTCAGAAAGGAACCTGTGTGCAGAGATACCAGGGGATATTGAGGAAAAAGTGGCATATGGTGAGAGTATGTGAAGCTAAGGAAGTGTAAAAGGAGTGGAAAATGTTTTGGGAAGCAATATTCAAATGTGCAGGTAAAGTGTGTGGCATGCGGCATTTGCTAGGAAAGAGGGCATGTGAGTAGGAGGAGTACAAGAGAAAGCAGTGGGATATTGAAATATTTCAGTAGAGAGTGAAAAATTGTGAGGAGAACAAGAGAACAGACTGAAGTGTAAACGATGAGGGCGGATGAAGATCTGGTATGAGACAAGATGTGAAAAAGAGATGTGGAGAGACTATTTAGAAGTATTTGCTAATTAGAAAGTCATTGCGAAAGGATTGGTGAGAATAGAGAAGGTTACGAATCATATATATATATATATATATATATATATATATATATATATATATATATATATATATGTGTGTGTGTGTGTGTG